>BSQZ01000131.1:312500-397500 GCA_033239005.1 Lamellibrachia satsuma
ACATTAACAATTCGAGGACTGAACGTTGTGGATATATATATAACAATACATGTTCTACTGCTGAGCTTCCAGTCCACTATAAATGTCATATTACTCGACTAGTTGATACAACAATACACGTTCTACTGCTGAGCTTCCAGTCCACTATAAATGTCATATCACTCGACTAGTTGATATAACAATGCACGTTCTACTGCTGAGCTTCCAGTCCACTATAAATGTCATATCACTCGACTAGTTGATATAACAATGCACGTTCTACTGCTGAGCTTCCAGTCCACTATAAATGTCATATCACTCGACTAGTTGATATAACAATGCACGTTCTACTGCTGAGCTTCCAGTCCACTATAAATGTCATATCACTCGACTAGTTGATATAACAATGCACGTTCTACTGCTGAGCTTCCAGTCCACTATAAATGTCATATCACTCGACTAGTTGATATAACAATGCACGTTCTACTGCTGAGCTTCCAGTCCACTATTAATGTCATATCACTCGACTAGTTGATATAACAATACACGTTCTACTGCTGAGCTTCCAGTCCACTATAAATGTCATATCACTCGACTAGTTGATATAACAATACACGTTCTACTGCTGAGCTTCCAGTCCACTATTAATGTCATATAACTCGACTAGTTGATATAACAATACACGTTCTACTGCTGAGCTTCCAGTCCACTATAAATGTCATATAACTCGACTAGTTGATATAACAATGCACGTTCTACTGCTGAGCTTCCAGTCCACTATAAATGTCATATTACTCGACTAGTTGATATAACAATGCACGTTGTACTGCTGAGCTTCCAGTCCACTATAAATGTCATATTACTCGACTAGTTGATATAACAATGCACGTTGTACTGCTGAGCTTCCAGTCCACTATTAATGTCATGTTACTCGACTAGTTGATATAACAATGCACGTTGTACTGCTGAGCTTCCAGTCCACTATTAATGTCATATTACTCGACTAGTTGATATAACAATACACGTTCTACTGCTGAGCTTCCAGTCCACGATGAATGTCATGTTACTCGACTAGTTTATATAACAATACATGTTCTACTGCTGAGCTTCCAGTCCACTATAAATGTCATTAGCGCTGATGTTGAACTTTGAATTATACTGCTTATTATTGGTTCTGATTAAAACTTTTCAATGCATGCAACATACCATTAGTTATGACATTGTGTTTTCAGGACATTCTGAATCTTGTTGCATCTAACAGTGCACTGGAGGTTCGTCTGACATCATCTGACAGTGCTCTGGAGGTTCGTCTGCAGGCAGAGATTGCAGAAGTCAAGCGGACCTTGGAAGGTAGGCACATTGTTTAAGAATAACAATGAAGAGTAAGGTGTCAGAAATAACAATGAAGAGTAAGGTGTCAGAAATAACAATGAAGAGTAAGGTGTCAGAAATAACAATGAAGAGTAAGGTGTCAGAAATAACAATGAAGAGTAAGGTGTCAGAAATAACAATGAAGAGTAAGGTGTCAGAAATAACAATGAAGAGTAAGGTGTCAGAAATAACAATGAAGAGTAAGGTGTCAGAAATAACAATGAAGAGTAAGGTGTCAGAAATAACAATGAAGAGTTAGGTGTCAGAAATAACAATGAAGAGTAAGGTGTCAGAAATAACATTGAAGAGTAAGGTGGCAGAAATAACAATGAAGAGTAAGGTGTCAGAAATAACAATGAAGAGTAAGGTGTCAGAAATAACAATGAAGAGTAAGGTGTCAGAAATAACAATGAAGAGTAAGGTGTCAGAAATGGGTGAGAAAACATTGCAACAGAAATTATGTTTCATTATATCATTTTATATCATTATGTGTAGTTTCCACAACACAACTCATGAACATTACCCACTTTTCTGACCAACACAAAACTACACTAAACTGACTGACACAGAAGGCTAATACAATGACTTTTGCCAGCAAAGCTACATGCCTGACTTGAACCCAACATATTATTGCAGCCCTGTAGACATTATTAATTTAGGTTCCTGCGATGTTGTTTAAAAAATATAATATTGATAATTTATATTTTTGCTGCTTTCCAGTGAACTGTGAATTACGAGAGTTCTCTACCAGGAAAATAGCGCTTCATTCGCCTCTTTCTAGTGGGGAAGTGGGCAATAAAAGTGGTGAAATCGTAGCGCTAGATTTCAAAAGAGTTCCCAGCTGGGAATATTATGGCGGTTCGCAATCAACGATATTTTATAAAAAAACATGCTTGCCCTATGTAACCAACTCGAACGACGGTTGGAGCTGACAGTGTTTAATCTGTATAGTACAAGCTTCCAGAGGAAATATATCCACTGAAACAAAGAGTTGCATACCAACATCACTACTACTACTTGTAAAGTAACAAGGAAAACAGTTGTAATAACAATGCAAAATCAATTACTTCTATCAATATAACAACATAATAAAGTAACGTGACCACTAATCTGCTCCCAGCGACTGTAATGAAACAACCAACAATACATTATCACATTTAGACAGTGCTTGATATATCAGTAGTTGTAATTAACAATTAGTTGTATACAGTCTTTAAATGAATGGCAATGTGTAACGACAATACAGAGTTACCCAGTACTGCCACGCCCAGCACACCTATTGCCGCCACGCCCTTACCTGAATGGTAAAGTGGCGGCTTCCAAAACATTCAACTTAACATAAAGTTCACAACTTCTAATAATTTATAAATAAAGCATCACTATATAAGTATTACAAAAGTGACTCACCAGATATAAACTGACAATATACATGTACTGAGCCGGGAGAAGGTTGCTTGGATGTAACAACGTGTGTCGTCTTCTCCGGCCCAGGGTGAACTGCCTAGACTAATTGCCAAAACTCGCTCAGATCGTCAAACTGGGAGTGACATTGGGCATAGCGCCCCCTAGTGACTAGCCTAACAAATATATACACAGCTAAATCCACCAGGGTTACACCTACCCTCTCATGAAACCCCAGACTGTCCACAACGAACACTTGCCCTACCCTCTCGTGAAACCCCAGGCTGTCCACAACAAACACTTGCCACGCCCTCTCATGAAACCCCAGGCTGTCCACAACGAACACTTACCCCACCCTCTCGTGAAACCCCAAGCTGTCCACAACGAACACTTGCCCCACCCTCTCGTGAAACCCCAAGCTGTCCACAACGAACACTTGCCCCACCCTCTCGTGAAACCCCAGGCTGTCCAAAACGAACACTTGCCCAACCCTCTCATGAAACCCCAGGCTGTTCACAACAAACACTTGCCCCACCCTCTCATAAAAGCCCAGGTTGTCGGCAACAAACACTTTAAATACCCGATGAGCTTATAAATATACGAATGTCAAAAAATAAAGATAATCAGTCTAGCTTTACCATTATTAATTAAGTTCTCATTCAATTAACGTGTGTGACATTTACATATCATTTGATGTCTTCATTTGTTGGTCATGCCAGTAGTTTGTGCTCAATATTTCACTAGCTCTGTTCTAGCACTGTTCTAGCACTTGTGTCGCAATACACCTGGATTGATTGGTATAGTGATAAAATACACAACTCTATGAATAAGGATTATATGAAAAGTGCGAAACAAACATTTTAACATTTGTAACGTTTGTGTAAATAAGAAAGATACGTTTACGTAAAATAAGAATTGTATGTATACGTATTTAAGAAAGTTACATTTACGTAAAGAAGAAAGGTCAAAATAAGTGACCCCTCGGCATGGTTCGCGAGGTTCCATTTTCAGATCACATTTCTTCCAACAATTCGTCTCCATCACATCGACTCTACCAGGTCTGGCTGAGAAGATGGATCTCATCCAACTATGACATCTTCTTTGACACATCTGGTGCATTTGCTCGATGCAAGCGTTCGCTGTTTTTCAATGACAGATCGACATAGCAACGAAAATGCGTTTTAACCCCGCATATGGTGCTGAGGTTGCAAAACCACTATTATGCTGGGGGAAGGTTTCACAAAGTGGTTTCTGAGTTTTGTGGGAATTAGTTAAAATGGTGTCGCCACCTGTCGGATAGTGGCGTGAGTTGCTGTGAAACCATGTGTGCTAGCGTTCAAAATTAATGGCTCATAAGCGACCCCTTCAACTTCCACGCCATTTGCCTGCTAAATCAACAGGAGAGTGAAGATGACCCAAACAGACAAATCGTCGACAACCAAAACGGATTCAGGGAAGGAAAGGGTGCCGGGTCAACCTCTTCATATTAAGGCAGGCTGTGGACGACATTGTGGCTGCGATAGAATGTGCCGTATGCTTGTACGTTGATTAATGGGCAGTCACAGGTGGAGCACTCACTCCCAGGAAAATTCAACGTCGTCAGGTCAGTGTATGGTCAAGCCAAGGTTGTCGTGGAATATTGCAGGGCGACTGTTTGATTCTCCTCATATTTGTCTGCGTGTTAGATTCTGTGTTCGCTCGTTGCACCGAACCTGACGACGGCATCGCACTCCCGTGTAGAGGTCGCCTCAAACCTTAGGTTATGCAGAAGACATCGGGCAGCTGAGCAGGGACGCGAGAGCGGCAACTGATCGACTCACGCGGCTAGATCAACACAGAAATCTCAGACCTGGACATTAGTGGTGTCAAGACTAAAAGTACAACGTTTAAACGAGATGTAAAGGTGTCTGCCACTAGATGTGGATGAACGTTTCTTACCAACAACTGCTGCAAAATACATGAAAACAAAGATGGCCTATGTACATGCGACCCGCATGAGCGGTCGCGCAAAGACACGCTTCCTTAAGTCTTGCCACAAGACAAGCAGAAAAAACAGCGGCCCTACTACCATCAGTTTAGCCATCCTACTACCATCAGTTTAGCCATTCGGTACGCCACTGGAAAATGTTTACTCCTTCGTGTACTATTGGTCTGCGCCATCGGCGCGGGCGGTAAATAGATAGAGGAGGTGGAGCGGCCAGTGGCGATGGCGTATGATAAGTTCCAGGGAATGACGCACATTTGGGGATATGAAAGACTCCCTCGGCTGTACTATGGGCGCATCTGCTCTGTCCTGCTGTGCTCATGCAAAGCCTGCACCGTAACCGGCAAGACTGTACTCATGCAAGGCCTGCACCCTAACCAGCAAGACTGTACTCACGCGAGACCTGCAACCTAACCAGCAAGACTGTACTCGTGCGAGGCCTGCACCCTAACCGGCAAGACTGTACTCGTGCGAGGCCTGCACCCTAACCGGCAAGACTGTACTCGTGCGAGGCCGGCACCCTAACCAGCAAGACTGTACTCGTGCGAGGCCTGCACCCTAACCGGCAAGACTGGCAAGACTGTACTCGTGCGAGGCCTGCACCCTAACCAACAAGACTGTACTCTTGCGAGGCCTGCACCCTAACCGGCAAGACCACGAGGAAGCTGCGAGGCTTCCGTGCATAATGTTTGACACATGTCTACATCTGCGACGAGGCGACAGTACTGCGGCAACGCTACAGATGAGACATCTTGCTGGTGGCGTCGCTGGTTTTGACTGGAGCCTGAGGAAGTCAGGCCTCAGTTAGACTTCCTGGTGTGTTACAGACGAATGTATGGCATAGTATGGTTGAACAATTCATATGATCTGACATGAGTGCATTTGAGCAGGGACATTGCTAGGTTTGCTGGTGGAAGATGTTGAGACTAGATTAGACTATAGACTAGGCTCTAGAAAGCTATGGACCTCCCAGAAAATGCACATAAACAGGAAGGAACTCGACGAAATAATACATTTTGCCCCAGTTCACGGACCCCCAGTTAAGAACGCCGACTCTATAGACTAGGCCACGTGATTCCTGACACATTCCTATGCACTACGCCCATGCAACAGGTCAAAGGGTCACACATGTCTGTCTTTTAATTTGAAGTCGGCGTTAATTCCGAAGGCGTTGTCCTCAGCGGAAAGCAGAACTTAAGGAGAAGCAAACTTTAAAGATGGATCTATTATATATGTGATTGAATGAATGATAGTGTGCGGGACCAAATCAGACGGGGAGCGGACCACCAAACAAAACAGACGGGGAGCGGACTGCCAAACAAAACAGACGCGGAGCGGACCACCAAACAAAACAGACGGGGAGCGGACCACCAAACAAAACAGACGGTGAGCGGACCACCAAACAAAACAGACGGGGAGCGGACCGCCAAACAAAACAGACGGGGAGCGGACCACCAAACAAAACAGACGGGGAGCGGACCGCCAAACAAAACAGACGGGGAGCGGACCGCCAAACAAAACAGACGGGGAGCGGACCGCCAAACAAAACAGACGGGGAGCGGACCGCCAAACAAAACAGACGGGGAGCGGACCGCCAAACAAAACAGACGGGGAGCGGACCACCAAACAAAGCAGACGGGGAGCGGACCACCAAACAAAACAGACGGGGAGCGGACCACCAAACAAAACAGACGAGGAGCGGACCACCAAACAAAACAGACGGGGAGCGGACCTCCAAACAAAACTGTCGGGGAGTGGACCATCAAACAAACCGCTCATATATGTGCTGATGTGGTCAATGGACATAATAATCTAAGGATATACATCTGAATTTTGAATGTCAAACAATTTCAGCAGGATTATTTCAATCACTGAATATTCTGTTTTGTCTCAATGTCATCGGTGTCATCTATGCCAAACAATCACTGCCCCAATCTAACATTTGCCCGATTCTTATGCCAGAGACCAAGCAGTTGGTCCCGGTGGTTCTTATGCCAGAGACCAAGCAGTTGGTCCCGGTGGTCCCGGTGGTTCTTATGCCAGAGACCAAGCAGTTGGTCCGGTTGGTTCTTATGCCAGAGACCAAGGAATTGGTCCTGGTGGTTCTTGGATGTAAATATATGCCTGGATATAGTGGGAAATTGAGCCTAGTCGGTGTTCGTGCTTAAGGCGGTAGTCCAGGTCTACACATACAACCCCTGACCTTAATGCGTTAGTCCAGGTCCACACATACGGCCTCTGACCTTAAGGCGTTAGTCCAAGTCCATACATACGGCCCCTGACCTTAATGCGTTAGTCCAGGTCCACACATACGGCCTCTGACCTTAAGGCGTTAGTCCAAGTCCATACATACGGCCCCTGACCTTAAGGTGTTAGTCCAGGTCCACACATACGGCCCCTGACCTTAAGGTGTTAGTCCAGGTCCATATATACAACCCCTGACCTTAAGGCGTTAGTCCAAGTCCATACATACGGCCCCTGACCTTAAGGCGTTAGTCCAAGTCCATACATACGGCCCCTGACCTTCCCTCTTCTTAACGCTGATATGAAAGTTTCCGAGCAGTGTTAAGAAGATGGAAGGTCAGGGGCTGTATGTATGGACCTGGACTAACGCCTTAAGGTCAGGGGCTGTATGTATGGACCTGGACTAAAGCCTTAAGCCATGTAGCGTAATGCCTAGTCTAAAGCGTAAGCCAGCTAGTCAGTATGCACGAACACCGACTAGGCTCAATTTCCCATTAAGTCCTTTCTTTTACAGTAGTACTCTTGTGGGTACTATTATAAAAGAAAAGGACTTAGGTGTTACAATAAGCGCTGATATGAAAGTTTCAGAGCAGTGTGGCATTGCAGCTTCAAAGGGAAATCAAATTCTTGGGTTAATTAGGAGAAATATAACATACAAGGAGATAAAGCTAATTATACTTCTGCATAAAGCAATAGTTAGGCCTCATTTAGAGTACAACATACAAACTTGGAGACCATATCGTAAGAAGGATATAGATATGCTTGAAAGAATACAGAGGAGAGCAACTAAAATGATTCCAGAACTGAAAAACCTTACTTATATAAAGAATGACTGAAATAAAGTGGTTAAACAACTTATCTACAGATTGTGTAACTTCTAGCAGCGTGAATATGTTTGGTTGACACATATAGCAGGAGGGCGGGTTACACGTACATGAACATTGTTGGACTCTCGATAAGCCAGTGGCTTCCTTGTCCACTTGTCATCTGGGCCTTTGGTTTGGATAGGAAATCTGGTTAAATCTTGCAATCGTTAACCTTCATGTCCAACAAAACGTACGCTCTCTAGGTAATCATTAACCTTCATGTCCAACAAAACGTACGCTATCTAGATAATCATTAACCTCCATGTCCAACAAAACGTACACTATCTACATAATAATGTTAGGGCAAATGATGGTCACAAAATTGTGGCACACTAAAACTACCAAATTTATGTTGACAATTTTATCTTTTCTTTGTTTGAAAAGACTGTTACACATTAAATAATGAACTATCCTCCTCATCTGCCCCCTCTCACTCCCCTCCTCGTGTTCCTCTTCCTCCTCCAATGCTCACACTCCTTCAACCGTCCCATTTCTCCCCTTCCTCCTCCCCCATGCTCCTATTCATCCTCTTCCTCCTCAACCTCCAATCCTCCCGTCTCTCCTCCTGTCCTCCTGCTCCTCCTCTCTTCCTCTCCCTCATCCTCCTCCTAACCGTCCCAAACCTCACCCTCAACCTCCTACTCCTCTTCCTCCTCGTACCCTCAGCATCCTCCAATCCTCCCACTCCACCCTGCTCCTACTCCTCCCACTCCTCATCGACCTCCTCTTCCTCCTCGAACCTTCCCACTCCTCCCCCTCCTCCCCCTCTTCCTCATCCAACCCTCCCACTCCTGTATGTATTATTATTGAGGGTTATTTTGTTATCTTCAGGTTGAAGAAATGTTGAACGTTGTCACTGATGTTTTTGGAAAAGAGATTGCCTCTTTGAAAACCCTCTTGGATAGTTGCCATTGTAAGCTTGATGGGGTGTTACACGAGGGTGGGGTGTATTGACGATCGTTTGGTTCTTTATTAAGCAAACCTAACTGTCGATATAATACTGATAGCATTGATTGGTTGTTATTCCAGTTTTTGGGGTATATTTAAACTGAATTCGAACTGAAAAGGAATGCGGACAAGATTTAACAAGATTGCTGTCCAAGGCAAATGCCCAGATGGCAAGTGGACAAGGAAGCCATAGGTTTATCCAGAGTCCAAATTATGTGTAACCCGCCCTCCTGAGATATTTGTCAACCTTGTTTTAAAACCTATTCACACTGCTAGCATTTACACAATCTATGGATAATTTGTTCCATTCATTTGTCCTTTGTGAGAAAAAGTACTTACTCATATTCAATCTACACTGATCTTTTACTAATGTTACCTCGTCCTCTAGTTCTACTGTCTTTTACTTGAGTGAAACATATTTCTGTCATTGTTTTCCTACCCATTTAATACCTTAATAACATCAATTTAATTTATTCTTAACCTCCTTGTCTCTATGGTTGTTAAACCACTTTCTTTTAGATGTTCTTCATAACTACGGTCTCTCATTCTATTATGTATCAGTGTAGTCAGTGATGGCTCGCAAAAACTTGTTGAAAAACAAATTGATGCATAATATGTGGGGCCTATCTCTAAACGAACGTACTTTAGGAGGGGGGTGTACAGCATTACAAAGTGTGACATAGGGAGGGGGTCTAAAAAAAGTCCAAAATAGCGTGATGTACTTCGTAGATAATCTATATTTCCACACCTCTGCCATGTTGGAAAATTGTCAAAAAAAATAAATTGTCAACAGATCTGCACGAGCAACTAAATCGTTTGATACCGTCATTCACCTGTACTGTTCTTGTTTACAGAAATTTACATGGTGCGCCATTAATTTAATTTAATATAATAAACAAGTTCTGTAATTATACGTAATCAAAGATATAATGACATATATATTATTTGTGACAAGAAATCACAACAGTAAGTTATATATATATATATATATATATATATATATATATATATATATATATATATATATATATATATATATATATATATATATATATATATATATATATATATATATATATATATATATATATATATATATATAATGCACAATTATCTGTTTTCTGGCAAAATGTTATGAATGAATTGGCAAGATTGGGTTTTACTATTCGTGGTGTTGTTGTGCATTTCAAGTCATCCATACAAACTACTCATAACGTTACGCTTTCGGTTAACATTGACAAAAGAAACCACTGGTTGCAATAGGTCATAAACTACTGTAATAATATTAAAATTATGTGTAATGATGTTTCTCTTAAAAGTGTCACTTTTGCCTAATTGAGCAGCAGTTCAGCAACAACATGGCCAGGACATCGAACAGTTGCACGAAGATCAGCAACAACATGGCCAGGACATCGCACAGTTGCACGAAGATCAGCAACAACATGGCCAGGACATCGCACAGTTGCACGTAGATCAGCAACAACATGGCCAGGACATCGCACAGTTGCACGAAGATCAGCAACAACATGACCAGGACATCGCACAGTTGCACGAAGATCAGCAGCGACATGGCCAGGACATCGCGCAGCAGCAATCAAGCTTACAACATTTGCTTGAAGAGCAGACCAGTTTGCAACAAGGTACTTTATCTCCTAATTTTATTGCATTTACTGTATATCCAACTTTTGTAAGTGTGCCATGTTATGGAAAGAATACGTACCAATGACATGGAATGGTAGATAATTGTTTCCATACTTAAACGGAAACAACTATAGACATGTTTGGACCATTCACCACTGTGATTCTTACGTGTACATTTAATCACACACAATCACACCACTCCCAAATGTTCTTTGGACAGAGCTCCATGTAACGAGCTCAGTTATTGCTATTCCACATCTGGTCAGAGAAAACTGGAATTTACGATTGCAAAATGTGTCCGTGTGTGTTTTTAAATTAAAATATAATTAAGATATCCATAATAACTCGCTGCGTCGCATGTTTATCAACGCATCTATACCTGAGGAGCTTCGTGCCAGTGTAACTGTCAGTGTTATTGTTGACGAGGCAGAAATGCAGCGCTCTAGGTCGCAGTTGATGTCACAAGGTGAGTCGCATGTTGACGCAAATATATTTTAACATTACTTGCCGCAATTAACAAGATTGACTTCCCTAGCAGCAATAATAAAATAATCTAATGGTTCATTGATGTGTGTTTAAGTATATGCCACCACCAAGTACTTGTCTAAAGGCTTCGAACAGTTAAATTAAGAGTAATTTATTTAATTACACAATACAGCACCATATAACAACCAATATCCACCTACATAATATATCTTGTGATTGATCCCATAATCACGCATCGGGCACGCCGGGGCACTGGCTCAATTCCTGGGCTGACTCGTATATAGATCCAGCTAACCTGACCGGCTCAAAACCCCACATACTTAAATCATTGCATCCGACGTCCAGGTAGATCAGCTAGGGCTGATTCACCAGCACATATCCTATATGACCACATGTTACGGACACCCGCATCCCTCCCACACCGTGTATATCATCCACCACAAAGCAGTCTTCCAGGGCGATCCCTTCTTGCTCCACGTCCTGCTTCAACATACATACGAAGCGGTAACCCGGCACCAGTAGACGATCGTTACTACAATTATATTCCCAAACTTCGGATTTAGGAAGCGCAATCAGCGTCCTTTGAAATCTCACTGATATTGAACCGCTGTTTGCATAATATTTATCATTAAGTGACACTACCTACAGTTTCGCATATAAATAATAACGAATAATCAATCATAACATCGATTACCAATGATGGCCTACTCGCTAGAAGCGAGAAGGTAAGTCAGTAATGCACACAGCTCACAGGAGCTTATTTAGGTCCATATTATTGAAGGAAGCCGGCAATAAATACACGCATTGACCAAAGATAAGAGGCTTTACATCGCTCGATCCAATACGATTTCTGTTATTGCGCGACTGAAGCGCCGCCTAGGTTGTTTAATGTTCCTTTGCGTAAACATTCGCGCATTGCCTGTTATGGAATAGGGTCCTACGATTGCTTATTCTGAAGAAAACATATTTCATTGCGTACGCATCGATTATTTAGCACATAATTATTATAAAGTTAGTGTGTTACACTACATATAGCAATAGCTTGTTGAAATCTGAATATCAGCATTATTTACGAAATCCATGAACAAACGCCATTGACATTGCTTATAGACTATATATATATATATATATATATATATATATATATATATATATATATATATATATATATATATATATATATATATATATATATATATATATATATATATATATATATATATATATATATAAATTGCCTTGTCTTACATACGAAATTCAACCTAGCATGCGATATCAACCGAGTAAGCATATTTTACATGCGTGCATGCGTGCGTGTCACCCCAGCTACGGCATTCGCTTCAAACACCTTGGTTATGCAGATGATATCTGGCAGCTGAGCAGGGACGCTAGAGCGGCAACTTATCGACTCGCACGGCTGGACCAACACAGCAAACTCTCGGACCTGGACATCATACATCAGTGATGTTAAGACAAAGAGTACAATATTTAAGTGAGATGTAACGGTGTCTGCCACCACAGTGACGTCAATGACACGCTACATACACTGAAGTATCACTAGATGCAGCCGTTGTAACACAGACAACACGGTGACACGCTACATACACTGAAGTATCATTGGATACAGCCGTTGTAACACAGACAACACGGTGACACGCTACATACACTGAAGTATCATTAGATACAGCCGTTGTAACACAGACAACACGGTGACACGCTACATACACTGAAGTATCATTAGATACAGCCGTTGTAACACAGACAACACGGTGACACGCTACATACACTGAAGTATCATTAGATACAGCCGTTGTAACACAGACAACACGGTGACACACTACATACACTGAAGTATCATTAGATGCAGCCGTTGTAACACAGACAACACGGTGACACGCTACGTACACTGAAGTATCCTTAGATGCAGCCGTTGTAACACAGACAACACGGTGACCCGCTACATACACTGAAGTATCATTACATACAGCCATTGTAACACGGTGACACGCTACATACACTGAAGTATCATTATATGCAGCCGTTGTAACACAGACAACACGGTGACACACTACATACACTGAAGTATCATTAGATGCAGCCGTTGTAACACAGACAACACGGTGACACACTACATACACTGAAGTATCATTAGATGCAGCCGTTGTAACACAGACAACACGGTGACACACTACATACACTGAAGTATCATTAGATGCAGCCGTTGTAACACAGACAACACAGTGACACACTACATACACTGAAGTATCATTAGATGCAGCCGTTGTAACACAGACAACACAGTGACACACTACATACACTGAAGTATCATTAGATGCAGCCGTTGTAACATGACATCTGGCAGCTGAGCACGGACGCTAGAGCGGCAACTGATCGACTCGCACGGATGGACCAACACAGCAAGCTCTCGGACCTGGATATCGGTGATTTCAAGACAAAGGGTACAATATTTAAGTGAGATGTAACTGTGTCTGCCACCACAGTGACGTCACTGACATGTGTTGTGTATTTACATGCACCAGATGTGGACCAACATTTCTTACCGACATGGGCCGCAAAATACACGAAAACACAGCTGACTTATGCACGTGACGTCAAGTGTCACGAGACAAGCAGGGAAAAGCAGCGGCCCTACTAGAGCTAGTTTAACTACCTGCTACGTCGGTGGGAAACATTTACTCGTTTGTGTAATAGGGTAGACAGAGAAGGTCGAGTGGCAATGGTGTAATAGGGTAAATAGAGGAGGTCGAGTGGCGATGGTGTAATAGGGTAAATAGAGGAGGTCGAGTGGCGATGGTGTAATAGGGTAGATAGAGGAGGTCGAGTGGCGATGGTGTAATAGGGTAGATAGAGGAGGTCGAGTGTGGCGAAGGTGTAATAGGGTAGATAGAGGAGGTCGAGTGGCGAAGGTGTACGACACGTTCTAGGCAATGGCGCACATTTGGAGAGATGAGCGGCTCTCGCACAAGCATCGCCCTCGGCTGTAGAGAATCATACCATTCCAACCATTCTGATTCTACTAAAGGGCTGATTCTATTACCCTGGATTCAGTTCAGAGGAGTCCACGGAGGCGATTATTGATCTTATTTGGATAAGGAAATACAATAAATCAGTTGATTCACAAGGAAATAACAAGTTATTGACTGGTATTGAGAAAAATTCCATTCACGAAATGACAGCAATAACGACTAGTTTGATGGGATTTATCTTACCAAACCAGACTCATTCGATCTAAGAAACTGATTCTCTGGGACAATAAGACGCCTGCCATTTCACAGCCTGCCTGTGTTTCATGAATTCATAGCACTGTATGATATAATACAGATAAACGACATTCAAATATATAGGTATGCTTATATATGTTCTATGTAGGTTTGACAAATTAGATATTCCTTTTAAAATATATTTTCTTCCCACTTAAAGTATGTTCGATCATCGAAGTTTGTATGTGACCTATGTAAATCAAACAGAGATGATACTTCATGTAGCTAGTGAACTAGCTGATGTTTATTTTACGTTTAGGTTGCGTACAACATTGTGGCTGTGACGGAAAGTGCCGTATGCATGCACGTTGATTAAGGTCTGCATTTGACAGGCTGAGCCACGACTACATGTGCATGTCACTGGTGGAGCACTCGCTGCCAGAGACACCCATCAACGTCATCAGGTCATTGTATGGCCAGGTCAAGGTCATCGTGGAGTTTTGCAAAGCGACTGTTTGATTCTTCTCATATTTGTCTGGCGCTAAGTTCTGTGTACGCTTGTTACACCGACCCTGACGACGTCATCGCACTCCCGTGTGGCGTCGTTCGTCTCAAACACCTTTGTCATACAGATGACATCGGGCAGCTGAGCACTGACGCCAGAGCGGTTTGGCCAACACAGGAAGCCTGTGGAACTGGACATCAGTGGTGTCAGGACAAAGAGTACGACGTTTAAGTGAGATGTACAAGTGTCTGCACTAGATGTGGGTGAATGTTTCTTACCAACAAGGGCCACAAAATACATGAAAAGAGAGATGGCCTATGTACATGCGACACGCATGAGCGTTCGCGCAAAGGCTCGTTTTCGGACATCAAGGTGCCACGAGACAAGCAGAAAAAACAGCGGCCCTACTAGAGTCAGTTTAGCCATCCGATATGACGCTGGAAAACGTTTACTCATTCGTGTACTAGGGCTGTACCATCGGCGCGGTCTAGCTGTTCTGTACTAGGGCTGTACCATCGGCGTGGTCTAGCTGTTCTGTAATAGTTTACTCATTCGTGTACTAGGGCTGCGCCATCGGGGTGGTCTAGCTGTTCTGTAATAGTCACTCTTAAGTACTTGTAAGATGTCACACGCTCCATATTTTTATTTTGCAACACGAGTGGTGGTGATGTTTGTTTTTCTTTCTGAAGTCCACAATTCTCCTTTGTCTTTTTTGTGTTAAGGTCAAGATAATTTGCATTGCACCATGTCGAAAGCTTTCCGATTTCTTCACGATACGCTGTCTCATCATTGTTGGATATTAGGCGTGTCAGGCATTTATCATCTGCATATTTCACCAGGATATAATTGCTGTTTTCTCTGATCGGCTTAGCCAGATGTGCACATAGATAATCATAATCATTAACCTCCATCTCCAGCCAATGTTAGGGCACATGTTGGTCGCACCATTATGGCACACTTAAACTACCCAACTTATATTGACAGTTTGTTCTTTTCTTTGTTTGAAAAGACTGTTACACATTACATAATGAACTATCCTCCTCCTCCCCTCCTCCTCTGCCCCCTCCCACTCTCTCCTCCTATTCCTCTTCCTCCTCCAACCGTCCCACTTCTCCCACTACTTCTCCCCCTTCTCTTACTCTTCCTCCTCTAACCCTCCCACTCAATCCCCGTCCTCCTTCCCCCTGCTCCTACTGATCGTATTCCTCCTCCAACCCTCCCACTCCTCCACTTACTCTCCTCCCCTACTCCTACTCTTCCTCCGCATGTCCCTCCTACTCTTCTTCCTCCTCTAACCCTCCCACTCCTCCAACCCTCCCACTCTTCCAACCCTCCCACTCCTCCAACCCTCCTACTCCTCCAACCCTCCCACTCCTCCAACCCTCCCACTCCTCCAACCCTCCCACTCCTCCAACCCTCCCACTCCTCCAACCCTCCCACTCCTCCAACCCTCCCACTCCTCCAACCCTCCTACTCCTCCAACCCTCCTACTCCTCCAAACCTCCTACTCCTCCCCATCAACCTTTCTGAATAACGATTATAATATGACATGACAAACGTATTTGTTTTAGTACAAGGCCAAGAGAACAGAGATCAACTTCAACAGGTGGCCAGGCAGCTGGAGGTCCATGAACAACAACTGAAAGAAGACAGGACAACCCAGGAGAAGACAAAGGAGACGATGACAGGTAAGGTGTTTAGGCAGATATTGCATGGAGAGGGAGATCACTCCTCTGGTTGGGAAACGATCTGAGAGTGTGGGGACTGGGGGATAGTGTTTTATGTCGAATGGTGGGTTAGTATTTTATATCGAATGGGGGTTAGTGTTTTATGTTGAGTGGGGTTAGTGCTTTGTATCGAGTGGTGAATACACAGACACATGTCACAGTCCAGATTCTGTAGTCCATTGTGGTGAATACACAGACACATGTCACAGTCCAGATTGTGTAGTCCATTGTTGTGAATACACAGACACATGTCTCAGTCCAGATTATGTTGTCCATTGTTGTGAATACACAGACACATGTCACAGTCCAGATTCTGTAGTCCATTGTTGTGAATACACCGACACATGTCACAGTCCAGATTCTGTTGTCCATTGTTGTGAATACACAGACACATGTCACAGTCCAGATTCTGTAGTCCATTGTGGTGAATACACAGACACATGTCACAGTCCAGATTATGTAGTCCATTGTGGTGAATACACAGACACTTGTCACAGTCCAGATTATGTAGTCCATTGTGGTGAATACACATACACATGTCACAGTCCAGATTCTGTTGTCCATTGTTGTGAATACACAGACACATGTCTCAGTCCAGATTCTGTAGTCCATTGTGGTGAATACACAGACACATGTCTCAGTCCAGATTCCGTTGTCCATTGTTGTGAATACACAGACACATGTCACAGTCCAGATTCCGTTGTCCATTGTGGTGAATACACAGACACATGTCACAGTCCAGATTCCGTTGTCCATTGTTGTGAATACACAGACACATGTCACAGTCCAGATTCCGTTGTCCATTGTGGTGAATACACAGACACATGTCACAGTCCAGATTCCGTTGTCCATTGTTGTGAATACACAGACACATGTCACAGTCCAGATTCCGTTGTCCATTGTGGTGAATACACAGACACATGTCACAGTCCAGATTCTGTTGTCCATTGTTGTGAATACACAGACACATGTCACAGTCCAGATTATGTAGTCCATTGTGGTGAATACACATACACATGTCACAGTCCAGATTCTGTAGTCCATTGTTGTGAATACACAGACACATGTCACAGTCCAGATTCTGTAGTCCATTGTGGTGAATACACAGACACATGTCACAGTCTAGATTATGTTGTCCATTGTGGTGAATACACAGACACATGTCACAGTCCAGATTATGTAGTCCATTGTTGTGAATACACAGACACATGTCACAGTCCAGATTATGTAGTCCATTGTGGTGAATACACAGACACATGTCACAGTCCAGATTCTGTAGTCCATTGTGGTGAATACACAGACACTTGTCACAGTCCAGATTCTGTAGTCCATTGTGGTGAATACACAGACACATGTCACAGTCCAGATTCTGTTGTCCATTGTTGTGAATACACAGACACATGTCACTGTCTAGATTATGTTGTCCATTGTGGTGAATACACAGACACATGTCACAGTCCAGATTATGTAGCCCATTGTGATGAATACACAGACACATGTCACAGTCCAGATTCTGTAGTCCATTGTGGTGAATACACAGACACTTTTCACAGTCCAGATTCTGTAGTCCATTGTGGTGAATACACAGACACATGTCACAGTCTAGATTATGTTGTCCATTGTGGTGAATACACAGACACATGTCACAGTCCAGATTATGTAGTCCATTGTGGTGAATACACAGACACATGTCACAGTCCAGATTATGTAGTCCATTGTGGTGAATACACAGACACATGTCACAATCCAGATTCTGTAATCCATTGTTGTGAATACACAGACACATGTCACAGTCCAGATTCCGTTGTCCATTGTGGTGAATACACAGACACATGTCACCGTCCAGATTATGTAGTCCATTGTTGTGAATACACAGACACATGTCACAGCCAAGATTATGTAGTCCATTGTGGTGAATACACAGACACATTTCGCAGTCCAGATTCTGTAGCCCATTGTGATGAATACACAGACACATGTCACAGTCCAGATTCTGTAGTCCATTGTGGTGAATACACAGACACATGTCACAGTCCAGATTATGTAGTCCATTGTGGTGAATACACAGACACATGTCACAGTCCAGATTATGTAGTCCATTGTTGTGAATACACAGACACATGTCTCAGTCCAGATTCTGTAGTCCATTGTGGTGAATACACAGACACATGTCACAGTTAAGTGGTTATGTGTCTGTAGTAGTACATCTTTGTTATGACAATGACATTATAATTGTGCATTAGTTTCAACATGCCCTGTGTATATGAATTAGTAGATATCAATACAAAAATCATGATAACAAGTGTTTGTTTTCACTATTTAGGTAGGTTGAATTTCTATATGATTTTACGGGTTAATATACTATACCGTGAAGCTATGACCCAGCTCAATATGCTATGTCTTGTGGAAATTACCTGGATCAGTACAACATGTCTTGGGGAAATGACTTGGATCAGTACACCATGACTTAGGGAAATGACCTGGGTCAATACACTATGCCTTGGGGAAATTACCTGGGTCAGTACACCATGCCTTGGGGAAATGACCTGGGTCAGTACACCATGCCTTGGGGAAATTAACTGGGTCAGTACACTATGCCTTGGGGAAATGACCTGGGTCAGTACACCATGCCTTGGGGAAATGACCTGGGTCAGTACACTGTGCCTTGGGGAAATTACCTGTGTCAATATAGTTTGCCTTGGGGAAATGACCTGGGTCAGTACACTATGCCTTTGGGAAATTACCCGGGCCAGTACACTATGCATTGGAGAAATGACCTGGGTCAGTACACTATGTCTTGGGGAAATGACCTGGGTCAGTACACTATGCCTTGGGGAAATTACCTGGGTCAGTACACTATGTCTTGGGGAAATGACCTGGGTCAGTACACTATGCCTTGGGGAAATGACTCTGTTATTTAGTTGAATTCATTATAAATAAACTATTGCCTATACTATACAGTGGATGTGATCATTAAAATTAAATAAGAAGAAAACACAGGATTAACTAAAGAAACAAGGGGGCCATTATACCATTAGAGCATGTGTTTAACCAGGTATGTTATACACCGGCCCACATTGGTGTCAACTAAGTCCGCTTGTAAACCAATGTTGGACCAATGATGGCATTCCATTGGCTAACTGGTAGTCATCATGTCAGAGCCAGGCCAATATTTGTGTTAAATCAACAAACGCTGTTGGAGGCCAATGTTGCACTAATGTTGACATGATGTCAGGTACCACTGGCTGACAGGCTGACATGGGGTCAGTGGAGGCGTGACAATGACTGTCACGCAGATGACATAGGCCAAACATTGAAACTATATACAAATTTAACATATGCATACAATTGTATATGTTTATGGATACAACACAAGAAACTTATTGTGCCAAAATCATCGGGAATCTGTGGTCAGCTTTAGGCCGTCTCAAACCGGTACTACATTTTAAAGTAGTCAACACAGGTATGGATACACTTAAGAGCTAAGGTATTTAAGCACAGCCTGCCTCCATCCCTGTATATTTGTCACATAGATGTAGTTGTTGCTGTTCATGTTATGCCGATGTTTATGACAAATGTCACAACTATTATCACTGAATAGTTTCCCAGGAACACAAAGAATCTGGAGTTGTATTACCTATTCTTCTTTTCAGGCAGATTAAAGGAGCTGGAGGAACGTCTGAGAAAGGCTCAACAAGGCGCAGTGGAAGATTATCTCAGTATGAAAATGGAAGAAGATGACAACGACACTGTCAAGGACCTTAGTGAGATATACGTTGATCTTCGCATCCATGACAGCAAAGATGCTTACACGAGACTGGAGACTCGGACACATCATGATGTACTTGAGTTGCAGAAAGATTACAACAGTTGTCGTCCAATTGACGTAAAGGACTTGTTCCTGCCTGAGAGAGAACAGGCCTCTGCCCCAAGAAGGGTACTTGTCGATGGGAAGGCCGGTATTGGCAAGACCATGTTGACCATGCACATACTTGATATGTGGGTGAATGGTCAGTTACCATTTAGATACGTCTTCTACTTTGCTCTACGGGACCTGTCACAATTCAGGGGCGATTCAATGACAGAGTTGTTCAACGAGTATCATCAAGGTGAAAACACAGCTGAATTTGCCAAGCTTATTACTGAACATCCTGAGGATAGCCTTTTGGTGTTGGATGGCGCAGATCAAGTGCGCGGTGAAATGCCTGCGCTTGTGGCATCTATTATACAGGGCAAAACACTCAAGAAGGCAACAGTACTTGTGACGACCAGGCCAGGCGGCATCACAGATTACAAGTTTGACAAGACGGCAGAAATTTATGGTCTTACGCAAGAGAAGATCGATGAGTATACCTCAAAATTCTGCGGAGATGACAAGCACTTAAAGACACGCATAGACGACTACATCAAGACAAACAGCAACATAGCCGCTCTATGCTATGTTCCTTTCCAATGTGGTCTTGTCTGTCACATTGTCAAGGCTAAAGAGGACAGCAAAGACAGCAAGGAAGAGTTGCCAGCAACCATCACTCAGTTGTACATCCTGGCTGTTACACATTTGGGAGCTAAGCTCTACAATCCCAACAAAGCATATGGAACTGTAGATGAAGATGATGTTTTTGGTAAGCTGAAGGAACCCCTTCTCGATCACGCCAAACTCGCAAGAGTCGGAATGGGAGAGTCTCCTGTGAAGGTAACGTTTTCTACGAAAGAAATTAAGAAGCTGCACTTGGAGGAAGCTGCTACAGAATGTGGTCTGTTGACGCTCTCAAAGGAGAAGAACAAAGGCCAAGGAACACACAGCTGCACGTATTCATTTATACATTTGACAGTGCAAGAGTTCCTGTCTGCTCTTGCACTGGTCAATAATCGCAACGATGTAGAGTCACTGATGAAGAAATCACGAAATGATGGACAACTTGACCTAATGTGGATGTTCTTGTGCGGACTTATTGGTGACCACAAGAACAAGACATTTCTGGGCTCACTGGACTGTCAAACACAGATGACCGTAGAATGGTTACTCCAGCTTGTCATTCAACGAGAGCGTGATCAAACGGGAAGGGACCACAAACAGAGCGTGCTTCTAGTCTTGCTGATAGTGTTCGAGGCTCAGCAACCAGAACTCTGGTCCACAGTGAAACACTACGTGGTGGAAGATGGCGGGAAACTAGATCTCAGTCATAGGCACATGAGCCCTGTCGAGTTGAACGCCATGACCTTCTTGTTACAGAAGAGTGATATCACCTCTTTAAAGTAAGTACCCACAGTTTGATCACAATAAACACTGCTGGGCATGTGTGGTCACTCTATTCAAGGTTGACATATATCACTTGCTCCTTTGCTTCCTAATTTCATGTGACTCTAAAATACAATTGTTATGTTATACAACGTGTTTAATTTTTGTTTGTGCATTTCTGCTTTTAAACATATTCACGCTGCTGTGTTAAGTGAACAGGCTAATTAATTAAATTTGTCTGTTCTGGTTTTAATTAGGCTGTTCACTTAACAAAGCTAACTAACACAACCTTGTCTGTTCTCGTCTTTATTAGGCTGTTCACTTAACAAAGCTAACTAACACAACCTTGTCTGTCCTTGTCTTAATTAGGTTGTTCACTTAACAAAGCTAACTAACACAACCTTATCTGTTCTCGTCTTAATTAGGCTGTTCACTTAACATAGCTAACTGGCCAAACCTTGTCTGTTCTCGTCTTAATAAGACTATTCACTTAACAACGCTAACTAACACAACTTTGTCTGCTCTCGTCTTAATTAGGCTGTTCACTTAACAAAAATAACTTACACAACCTTGTCTGTTCTCATCTTAATTAGGCTGTTCGCTTAACAAATATAACTAATACAACCTTGTCTGTTCTCGTCTTAATTAGGCTGTTCACTTAACAAAGATAACTGACACAACCTTGCCTGTTCTAATTTGCATTTACCTTAAAATGTGTTGACATGCATTTGTTAACAAGCCTGGGTGGAGCCATATTCCCAGACATAGCGAAACCCACTGTGGTATTATCATAACTTTGACTGTCCCCAGATATTTAATCATTATTGGACACCAGATATGTTTCCACACATTGAGTATCCTTGACTATGAACAACATTAACATAACTATTATGTTTAAAGTTCCTACACAGAAATACCATTATGTGTCACTTAAGGTCACATTAGAATAAATATATAACAAATAATAATCATCCTCACCATGCACGAGTTATAAACTCACTCATGCTCTTGGTGGCACAAGAGTTACCCACATAAGAGTTACCCACACAAGAGTTACACTTTGCAACAACTAATAATGATGTCGTACTGACAGATTAAGCAACTTTCTACGGAGTAGGTAAATTACAAGTCAAGTTAATATTAGTCATAAAACGTATATGTGTACATTTAAATCAAAATAGTTGAACAGTTCAACAAGATATACATAGTAAACCACTGGCGTGATATTCTTAATTGTTGTTGCAAAACCGTAACTTTTGTGTCCCTCTAACAAGTGACTGTTTAATTTGTCAGGTGCATTTAAGCAAATAAAGAATAACAATGTAATACACAGTTAGATCAAATATTTGTATGGGTGACCGGGGCACCATGGATACTGGATTATTTGGTCACTTGTAGGTATCTTTAATTAAACGACATTGCATCACTTTGTGTATTATCTAGATATGGACACTGGGTTGTTCAGTCACTTGTACCTTAATCATGATGACATCTAGTGAGAACGTTACAACACAGAGAGGAGTGTCGAGCCTAGATAGCTGACCTTCCGAGCTGATATGATGACATCTAGTGAGAACGTTACAACACAGAGAGGAGTGTCGAGCCTAGATAGCTGAACTTCCGATCTGAGATGATGACATCTAGTGAGAACGTTACAACACAGAGAGGAGTGTCGAGCCTAGATAGCTGACCTTCCGAGCTGAGATGATGACATCTAGTGAGAACGTTACAACACAGAGAGGAGTGTCGAGCCTAGATAGCTGACCTTCCGATCTGAGATGATGACATCTACTGAGAACGTTACAACACAGAGAGGAGTGTCGAGCCTAGATAGCTGACCTTCCGAGCTGATATGATGACATCTAGTGAGAACGTTACAACACAGAGAGGAGTGTCGAGCCTAGATAGCTGACCTTCCGAGCTGATATGATGACATCTAGTTAGAACGTTACAACACAGAGAGGAGTGTCGAGCCTAGATAGCTGACCTTCCGAGCTGAGATGATGACATCTAGTGAGAACGTTACAACACAGAGAGGAGTGTCGAGCCTAGATAGCTGACCTTCCGAGCTGATATGACACCTCATGATGATGAGTGTTTTTATTTGTATCCATAAGACTCATTGTAATAACAGCACACAATAATTGTGTTTCTCCAAAGAAAGTGATTCATTTGGAAGACACCAATGCGCCAGATCGGTGGCCAAGCTGGCACATTGATAACATGACTTTGCCGAGTACATAACACGTTAATTGTTCAATTGTATATTATTAGAATAACGTAAAACGCTCTGCATCAGCAAGATGGTTTTATTTACAATCGTTTGTTCTGCTTTACACTGAGATGCATTTAGACTGGAATAACTCAGATTGTGAGCATAATTATTTATCCATCATCTGACTGCAACATGTGAGTAGAATGAAGTGTGTATTTACAATTGCTCAGCTTTACAAATTACAACAGTATTGACACTTGCGTTATTGCAGATACTGTAAAATATTGTATCAGTTCAAAGAAGATATTTCAAAAACATAAATTTTTCCTTAGCTGAACAAGTCATCATATCCTTAAATTTACAGTATTAATTTCAAAATATGCCACCACTAACACGGGTTCCTGGTGTAAAGGTTACACTGAGTTTTTAATTACCATTCTAAGAATCGCCAAATATTTATTAAGATTGTTGACTAATAATAGTGACTTAGCTTTAAGAAAATAAGGGTGGTGGGTATTCGGAATAAGAACATCAGATGGATAGGCTTACTAACTTGCCTGTGTTGTTTTTCGTTTACAAATTAATGTTATTTTCATAGTTACCAAGCACGCATGTTATACGACTAAGCAAATAATAGCATGTAGTGTTTGTTGAAGTTATAGATTATTTGCATTACAAATATGTATAACTAATTTAATAAATAAAAACAACGAATGTGACAACTCAAACTTCGTCAGAAGGCGGCAGTGAAACAAGTTGGTGGACAGACATTCCTGAAGCCCTCAATTTATACTATGACTTTTTTCATACAACCTGTTTTGGCCACCAGTTTGTGTGGATGACCCCTAGATTTAGGCAAAGTGGGGGTCCGGCAGGTCCCCATTAATGTTAAATTGTATCCCTGAATACTATGCATTATGGCTTCGAATAATAAAATGCACGCATTATACATATTTATCTGTATCTGTTACGTAATCGGCAAATGTTCAATTGATAATTAAAAGCAACTAATGTGACGCACATTGAACAACGCAAGTTAAATAATACATTATTAATTACATTTAACGTAAAATATTTTTTAGGTGGAACACATTCTCTTGACGACACATTATTTTAAAAAACAACTGTCTGCACAGCGTCTTGCGCTCGTTCTGAGTAAAGCGCATTTTGCGAGACGATTTCGCTAAGTTTGTCAAGATATATACTGCAGGTGGTTATTACTGTATCTGTGTAATTCAGTTGATAAATTTGGTGTGTAAATTACATGTATCACAATGTAAATTATGCAATGATGTTTGTTCATGCTAAAAACATAAATCGCCTATAGTAAGTATATGCTATCCTATGCCTAGGCTATGTGATGACAGCCGTCGTCTAGTCACATAAGTTGTTGAAAGTCACTTGTATTTACACAGACTACCCTTGTAACACAACTGTATTGATAAGGAAGAATGCCACTTTTTAATGATTAAACTATGTTTATAATTTTGGAATGTTTTACTAATTTGGATTTGTTTCGCTTTTGGTAAATATGTTTAAACTAGATAATCGCAATTTCTTTATATATGAGACTAGGCTTTAAAACACTTCTTTAATCTTTCAAATCAAAATACTTGGGTATGTGAGTTACATAGTCGTAGATGAACCTGGGCCTAGGGTTGGTTACTGGGGTGGCAACTGTTGTAAACAGCGACCCTGTCCGCGACCCGTCTACAACATTGACTTTGTGCAACAAAATCATCGGGACCGTTTTTATATTATGGTCACGATAACATTAATTATAAACAAGTGAATTGCAGACGAAGTTGAAGTTGCACCCGAGTAAAATAACATAATCCAAACACAAGTCCTGGATCCGTCGTCGACACAACAATTACAAAACTTGGCGCTAATTTATTGCGATTACAAAGTCTTCCAAATGACATCCTGCAAAACTCTAAATGTGACAACAGTTGACTAATAAAATGTGTTTATTTCACCTAAGAATTGTGATCATATTTTGATGTCATCTGTCATTAATTAAACTGTTAAATATTCACTGTTTCGTGTTACAGTTTAGAAGGCTGTCACATCCCGGCCGAGGCCATGGAGACGTTGGCCACAGGGATACAGCCTTTGACGGCCCTGACATATCTCAAGTAGGTGAACATGTGTACAAATGTATAGATACATGGTATGTGTACACAAACAGTTGTACTAATATAATTAAATGTACCTACAAATACATCGTACAATATTTATTTTTGAAATTTTATGTGACAATATTCTGTCTACATCAGTATAACTATTTACAAAATGCAATCCAAATTATTATTATTTAATTAATTAAAATGCATATTTCTTGATTAATAAGTAATAAAACACAAATAATTATTATTCACTATTCACGTGTTATGTTCATTAAAATTCACTCTTTGTCTAAATATTGTTTTTAAACTGATCCGTGAATTAATAAAACATTATTTCGATGGTTCAACATTTCTCGTCACACAAACTCGACTTTTCAAAACAAACTGTCTTTTTGTGTTGTCCACAAAATGTAGTTTGTGGCGAGAAACATTTGTGTTTATAGAGTCGAGTTGACTGAAAGTTGTTTGTTTGTAGATTATTAGTTTTACTTCGGTCAGAGAAATGTGTTAATTACTGCGTCAGTTCAGGAGATAATGTTTACTTTACAGTCTCAGCTACAACGATGTGTCGACACCGGCGGCGGCCGAGAGACTCGCCCTGAGTCTAGAGAGTCTGGAGAGACTCGAGTGGCTCTGGTGAGATTTGTAATTACGTTGACTTGACATAGTTTAATGTTGACACGTCAATTGTTGGTGACTCGGTGAAACAGTTACACACGCACATACACACGCTGTTTAGCGCACACGCACGAACCCACTCAGTTGTCTTCCGTTGTTGACAAGTGTCACATGTCGTTTACTTTACACGTGTTCATGTTACTCGTGACATTTGTCTGCAGGTTGCTAGGGTGTCACATCGACGACTCTGGGGCGAGACAGATAGTCGCAGCGACCGTCAACAACTCGCGGAGTCTAAGGGACCTCCAGTAAGTTGAACTGTGTTATTTCACTCGTCTATCTTCTCTCAACCGGGTAATTACCCCGTCTGACGGGGCACTTGATGTTCTACCCACCGACGACAACACTTTGTGACAGTCTCCACCGAGTTTGTGTCGTCAAGTGACCTTGACATTGTAACTTTTTTGTTGTAGTTTATTTTTGTTCCTCTCAACAGTCTTTTCTCAAAAACCTGTCACGTCTAATGTCGCCAAATTAAACATTTATTGACAGTAGACGACTGTGTAGTGTCACCAAATGTATTGCTGTCAAACGTCGTTTTATTGGCGACAATTAATTTGTTTAATAATATTTAATTATAATTTATTTTAATAATAATAAATCGTTAACTTGTGTTATAAATTTAACAGATTTTTCACGAAAGACTTTCGACGTCAACAGTCGGTGATAGACGGCTGTGCGGGGTAACTTTGTAGACGTCGTGTAATCACCCCCTAGCAGCAGGGCAGTTAGTGTGGGTGGGTTGGGTGAATAGGGAGGGTTTGTGGCGGGTTAAGTTTGATTTGTGACGTCAGAAGTCTGTGTGTTTGTTGTAGACTCAGCTGGAATCACATCAAAGACGACGAACAGCTGTGGGGGGAACTGAGGGAGACGGAGGACCTGTATGTAGGGTGAGTAGATCTATTGTCTCTTGACACACGCACTGACTCACGAAGAAGTCTCTGTGTTTGTTGTAGACTCTTCGGCAATCACATCACAGACGACGTCGGGAGACGGCTGGAGGAGGAACTGATGGGGAGGGGGAGGAAGGGACTGGATGTAGAGTGAGTAGATCTAATGTCTCTTGACACACGCACTGACACACGCACTTACACACGCACTTACACACGCTCTTACACACGCACTTACACACGCACTGACACACGCACTTACACACGCACTTACACACGCACTGACACACGCACACACACGCACACACACACACACAGAGTGTAACACGTGTGTCGTCTGTTGTAGACTGAGCCACCAGAAGTCGCCGCCAGTAGCCCACTGGGGCTGTCATAGACTCGGTTGTGTGCCGTGGTCGTAGGATATCTGTCGGTGGCGACATTCACAGGACAGACGCGATCACAGCCACAACCGAGTCTCGTCACACCACACCACCATCAAGTCATCAAGTCATCAAGTCGACTCATCATATGACATTATACGCCTCACTACCTGTCACTTGTCATGTAATTTTGATGTAAATAAAATGATGTTCAACCCTTCAATACATAATGGACTCGTCCGTCGTTCAATGATTCACCAACAGTCGCCGTTTGTTACAATGTTTCAACCTTGTCTGGAACAAGTTCAGGGAAGGTTTCAATATCAATTGGCAAGTTACTTTGTTTTTTCAAATGACTGCAGGGACTGCCTCAAAGTGATAAAGTAATGACAGCTGTTTTATTTTAATGTATACAATGGAACCTCGTTAATACGGACACATGGGTTCCCAGTGTGTGTCCCGATTTTAAAGTTTTATGGTTAAATGAATCCTACAATTCAGGGGTAAATTAATGTTTGGAAATTCCTTTCCCCTGAAATAATGTCCACATGCCGAGTTTTCCGGATTATCTGTGTTCACATTAACGAGGTTCCACTGCATACGAATGTAGCTTAAATGTCGTGTATTCTCTGTAGTGATTATTTTATCTGTTTCATATTTCTTCATCACATTTTTTTAGCAGTGAATATCAGTGACTGAACTAGTAGAAATAAAACTGCATAAAGTGTGTGATTGTAGGTCCGTTCACACGGGGCAGTTGGTAGGTCCGTTCACACGGTGAAGTTGGTCCGCGTGTGATTGTAGGACCGTTCACACGGGGCAGTTGGTCCGCGTGTGGTTGTAGGTCCGTTCACACGGGGCAGTTGGTCCGCGTGTGGTTGTAGGTCCGTTCACACGGGGCAGTTGGTCCGCGTGTGATTGTAGGTCCGTTCACACGGGGCAGTTGGTCCGCGTGTGATTGTAGGTTCGTCCACACGGGGCAGTTGGTCCGCGTGTGATTGTAGGTCCGTTCACACGGGGCAGTTGGTCCGCGTGTGATTGTAGGTCCGTTCACACGGGACAGTTGGTCCGCGTGTGATTGTAGGTTCGTCCACACGGGGCAGTTGGTCCGCGTGTGATTGTAGGTTCGTCCACACGGGGCAGTTGGTCCGCGTGTGATTGTAGGTCCGTTCACACGGGGCAGTTGGTCCGCGTGTGATTGTAGGTCCGTTCACACGGGGCAGTTGGTCCGCGTGTGATTGTAGGTTCGTCCACACGGGGCAGTTGGTCCGCGTGTGATTGTAGGTCCGTTCACACGGGGCAGTTGGTCCGCGTGTGATTGTAGGTCCGTTCACACGGGGCAGTTGGTCCGCGTGTGATTGTAGGTTCGTCCACACGGGGCAGTTGGTCCGCGTGTGATTGTAGGTTCGTCCACACGGGGCAGTTGGTCCGCATGTGATCGTAGGTCCGTTCACACGGGGCAGTTGGTCCGCGTGTGATTGTAGGTCCGTTCACACGGGGCAGTTGGTCCGCGTGTGATTGTAGGTCCGTTCACACGGGGCAGTTGGTCCGCGTGTGATTGTAGGTCCGTTCACACGGGGCAGTTGGTCCGCGTGTGATTGTAGGTTCGTTCACACGGGACAGTTGTTCCGTGTGTGATTGTAGGTTCGTCCACACGGGGCAGTTGGTCCGCGTGTGATTGTAGGTCCGTTCACACGGGGCAGTTGGTCAGCGTGTGATTGTAGGTTCGTCCACACGGGGCAGTTGGTCCGCGTGTGATTGTAGGTTCGTCCACACGGGGCAGTTGGTCCGCGTGTGATTGTAGGTCCGTTCACACGGGGCAGTTGGTCCGCGTGTGATTGTAGGTCCGTTCACACGGTGAAGTTGGTCCGCGCTAACTCCACGCCTACACACCTATTCCCAAAAGGCTGTTTCGTCCACAGGCTATAAAGAGATCTACGCTCAACATATTGATTAAGACTTATTGCCAGGTGCCAAATTTCTCGGTTTTGCGGTAGAACTCATGTTTTCCCCTCATTTTGGAATAACCTCTCGGTCTACCCCTTTAGTGATGACATCTACCGCTAAACCGTAATTCCACGGGTAAAACGTTCAACGCATTCATTTCGAACCCAAACATACCAACACGTCACATAAAAGATGCACCAACATTAAGTAAATATACCCTAAAGTTGACAAACAGTTCCGCCAGGAGTGAAACCCCTCTCACACTACCCTAGTGACAGAGGCGAGAAGCCTTCAACGCCATCTACCGCCGTCACATCTTGAAAAGTGGTAGATCTACCGCTTTTTGTGCAATGTTAATTGACCCCTCTGCATAGCCACACTGATTGCAATGGACAACGGAGCAGGACATCACCCGCTAAGTCAGTATGCTTTACCATCCGTATAGTATTGTCGGAATAATATATATATATATATATATAGCCACACTGATTACAATGGACAACGGAGCAGGACATTACCCGCTAAGTCAGTATGCTTTACCATCCGTATAGTATTGTCGGAATATATATATATATATATATATATATATATATATATATATATATATATATATATATATATATATATATATATATATATATATATATATATATATATATATATATATATATATATATATATATATATATATATATATATATATATATATATATATATAGACACACTGATTACAATGGATAACGGAGCAGGACATTACCCGCTAAGTCAGTATGCTTTACCATCCGTATAGTATTGTCGGAATATATATATATATATATATATATATATATATATATATATATATATATATATATATATATATATAGCCACACTGATTACAATGTACAACGGAGCAGGACATTACCCTCTAAGTCAGTATGCTTTACCATCCCATAGTATTGTCGGAATATATATATATATATATATATATATATATATATATATATATATATATATATATATATATATATATATATATATATATATATACCACATTGATTACAATGGACAACGGAGCAGGACATTACCCGCTAAGTCAGTATGCTTTACCATCCGTATAGTATTGTCGGAATATATATATATATATATATATATATATATATATATATATATAGACACACTGATTACAATGGACAACGGAGCAGGACATTACCCGCTAAGTCAGTATGCTTTACCATCCGTATAGTATTGTCGGAATATATATATATATATATATATATATATATATATATATATATATATATATATATATATATATATATATATATATATATATATATATATATATATATATATATATATATATATATATATATATATATATAGCCACACTGATTACAATGGACAACGGAGCAGGACATTACCCGCTAAGTCAGTATGCTTTACCATCCGTATAGTATTGTCGGAATATATATATATATATATATATATATAGCCACACTGATTACAATGGACAACGGAGCAGGACATCACCCGCTAAGTCAGTGTGCTTTATCATCCGTATAGCATTGTCGGAATATATATATATTTAGGGGCTTTAGCCATGTACACGTTTCTGGACCCAATTCGGTGAAACAGTATTTCTGGGGCAACAACAGGAATTGGTGGAGAACGAATTTTAATTATTATATATGGGTAAGCCGCCGTTAACTGCTAAGTCATTAATCCGTATGGTATTGTCAGAATGTGTATATGATACGAAGTCAAAACTAGGAAATGCTAAGGCCATATCACTTTGAAAACAACGGTTCTCTTCCGATCACCGAAGTTATGCAACGTCGAGACTTTGTTAGTATTTTGATGGGTGACAGGCTGGGAATACCGGATGATGTATCATTTTTATGTTCGCATTTAACTAGATATATTACCACTGTCGTCGTCGTCGTCGTCGTCGTCGTCGTTGTCGTCATTGTCGACAAAGAGCGCTTTCCTCGAAATTCGAGTGATAATACCACGAATTTATGTCTTTTTCAAGAAACTCGAACATCGTGCCTAATGATCACTTTGTCCTTACGCAACAGGAGTAACAACGGACATATGGTATCATTTCAAATCTCAGATGCAACTGTGCACAAAAATATCACTTACACTCACTCATTCAGGCAAATTCTGCTCTCACTAATACAACCAAACTACACAAATAATTTTTTTCAAGGCACTCTTTATCTAAGTAATGGCGGATGGATTCTGACTGTGGTCCTTGCCCTGCAACTTTACAGGGTCCACAATGTGTATATGATACGAAGTCAAACCTAGGAAATGCTAAGGCCATATCACTTTGAAAACAACGTTTCTCTTCCGATCACCGAAGTTATTCAACGTCTAGCCCTGTTAGTATTTTAATGGGTGACAGGCTGGGAATACCGAATGATGTATCATTTTTATGTTCGCATTTAACTAGATATATTACCACTGTCATCGTCGTCGTTGTCGTCGTCGTCGTCGTTGTCGACAAAGAGCGCTTTCCTCGAAATTCGAGTGAAAGTATCACGAATTTATGTCTTTTTCACGAAACTCGAACATCGTGCCTAATGACCACTGTGTCCATACGCAACAGGTGTAAAAACTGACATATGGTATCATTTCAAATCTCAGATGCAACTGTGCACAAAAAACATCACTTACACTCACTCATTCAGACAAATTCTGCTCTCACTAATACAACCAAACTGCACAAATAATTTTTTCTAGGCACTCTTTATCTATGTAATGGCGGATGGATTCTGACTGTGGTTCTTGCCCTGCAACCTAACAGGGTCCACCCACCGATTTTTCACATGTTGCTTCCAATGGTGCTCCGCGGCGCGCGTCAATCCATTGACACATCAAAAAAAGGAAAACAAAATATATCGTCCAGCCTGCAAGGAAACATTTTGGGGCAGTGACAAATAGTAACTGCGCAAAGCTCATTTAATATAGCAGAATGTATGCTTGAAGATTAAGTTTGGAAGTTTAAACATCGCTTTAGCCATGTACACGTTTCTGGTCCCAATTCGGTGGCAAAGTATTTCGGGGCAACAACAGGAATGGGTGGAGAACGATTTTGCATAGTCTAGTTGTTCCAAAAACTCAGCTTAATATCGAAGTTTGCCAGAGAGGTACATGTCAGATAACTCCCTTAAAACGGAAACTTTTGTAGACGCTTACTTCAGGAGCGCTTCCCGCTAAGTTAGTATGCTTTACAATCCGTATGGTATTGTCGGAATATATATATTATACAAAATCAAACTTGGAGAACGAATTTTAATTATTATATATGGGTAAGCCGCCGTTAACTGCTAAGTCATTAATCCGTATGGTATTGTCGGAATGTGTATATGATACGAAGTCAAACTTAGGAAATGCTAAGGCGATATCACGTTGAAAACAACGGTTCTCTTCCGATCACCGAAGTTATGCAACGTCGAGCCTTGTTAGTATTTTAATGGGTGACAGGCTGGGAATACCGGATGATGTATCATTTTTATGTTCGCATTTAACTAGATATATTACCACTCTCGTCGTCGTCGTCGTCGTCGTTGTCGTCATTGTCGACCAAGAGCGCTTTCTTCGAAATTCGAGTGATAATACCACGAATTTATGTCTTTTTCAAGAAACTCGAACATCATGCCTAATGATCACTTTGTCCTTATGCAACAGGAGTAACAACTGACATATGGTATCATTTCAAATCTCAGATGCAACTGTGCACAAAAATATCACTTACACTCACTCATTCAGGCAAATTCTGCTCTCACTAATACAACCAAACTACACAAATAATTTTTTTCAAGGCACTCTTTATCTAAGTAATGGCGGATGGATTCTGACTGTGGTCCTTGCCCTGCAACCTTACAGGGTCCAGAATGTGTATATGATACGAAGTCAAACCTAGGAAATGCTAAGGCCATATCACTTTGAAAACAACGGTTCTCTTCCGATCACCGAAGTTATGCAACGTCTAGCCCTGTTAGTATTTTAATGGGTGACAGGCTGGGAATACCGAATTATGTATCATTTTTATGTTCGCATTTAACTAGATATATTACCACTGTCATCGTCGTCGTCGTCGTCGCCGTTGTCGACAAAGAGCGCGTTCCTCGAAATTTGAGTGAAAGTATCACGAATTTATGTCTTTTTCACGAAACTCGAACATCGTGCCTAATGACCACTGTGTCCATACGCAACAGGTGTAAAAACTGACATATGGTATCATTTCAAATCTCAGATGCAACTGTGCACAAAAAACATCACTTACACTCACTCATTCAGACAAATTCTGCTCTCACTAATACAACCAAACTGCACAAATAATTTTTTCTAGGCACTCTTTATCTATGTAATGGCGGATGGATTCTGACTGTGGTTCTTGCCCTGCAACCTAACAGGGTCCACCCACCGATTTTTCACATGTTGCTTCCAATGGTGCTCCGCGGCGCGCGTCAATCCATTGACACATCAAAAAAAGGAAAACAAAATATATCGTCCAGCCTGCAACGAAAACATTTTGGGGCAGTGACAAATAGTAACTGCGCAAAGCTCATTTAATATAGCAGAATGTATGCTTGTAGATTAAGTTTGGAAGTTGAAACATCGCTTTAGCCATGTACACGTTTCTGGACCCAATTCGGTGGCAAAGTATTTCGGGGCAACAACGGGAATGGGTGGAGAACGATTTTGCATAGTCTAGTTGTTCCAAAAACTCAGCTTAATATCGAAGTTTGCCAGAGAGGTACATGTCAGATAACTCCCTTAAAACGGAAACTTTTGTAGACGCTTACTTCAGGAGCGCTTCCCGCTAAGTTAGTATGCTTTACAATCCGTATGGTATTGTCGGAATATATATATGATACAAAATCAAACTTGGAGAACGAATTTTAATTATTATATATGGGTAAGCCGCCGTTAACTGCTAAGTCATTAATCCGTATGGTATTGTCGGAATGTGTATATGATACGAAGTCAAACTTAGGAAATGCTAAGGCGATATCACGTTGAAAACAACGGTTCTCTTCCGATCACCGAAGTTATGCAACGTCGAGCCTTGTTAGTATTTTAATGGGTGACAGGCTGGGAATACCGGATGATGTATCATTTTTATGTTCGCATTTAACTAGATATATTACCACTGTCGTCGTCGTCGTCGTCTGTCGTCGTCGTCGTCGTCGTTGTCGTCATTGTCGACCAAGAGCGCTTTCTTCGAAATTCGAGTGATAATACCACGAATTTATGTCTTTTTCAAGAAACTCGAACATCATGCCTAATGATCACTTTGTCCTTATGCAACAGGAGTAACAACTGACATATGGTATCATTTCAAATCTCAGATGCAACTGTGCACAAAAATATCACTTACACTCACTCATTCAGGCAAATTCTGCTCTCACTAATACAACCAAACTACACAAATAATTTTTTTCAATGCACTCTTTATCTAAGTAATGGCGGATGGATTCTGACTGTGGTCCTTGCCCTGCAACCTTACAGGGTCCAGAATGTGTATATGATACGAAGTCAAACCTAGGAAATGCTAAGGCCATATCACTTTGAAAACAACGGTTCTCTTCCGATCACCGAAGTTATGCAACGTCTAGCCCTGTTAGTATTTTAATGGGTGACAGGCTGGGAATACCGAATTATGTATCATTTTTATGTTCGCATTTAACTAGATATATTACCACTGTCATCGTCGTCGTCGTCGTCGCCGTTGTCGACAAAGAGCGCGTTCCTCGAAATTTGAGTGAAAGTATCACGAATTTATGTCTTTTTCACGAAACTCGAACATCGTGCCTAATGACCACTGTGTCCATACGCAACAGGTGTAGAAACTGACATATGGTATCATTTCAAATCTCAGATGCAACTGTGCACAAAAAACATCACTTACACTCACTCATTCAGACAAATTCTGCTCTCACTAATACAACCAAACTGCACAAATAATTTGTTCTAGGCCCTCTTTATCTATGTAATGGCGGATGGATTCTGACTGTGGTTCTTGCCCTGCAACTTAACAGGGTCCACCCACCGATTTCTCACATGTTGCTTCCAATGGTGCTCCGCGGCGCGCGTCAATCCATTGACACATCAAAAAAAGGAAAACAAAATATATCGTCCAGCCTGCAACGAAAACATTTTGGGGCAGTGACAAATAGTAACTGCGCAAAGCTCATTTAATATAGCAGAATGTATGCTTGAAGATTAAGTTTGGAAGTTTAAACATCGCTTTAGCCATGTACACGTTTCTGGACCCAATTCGGTGGCAAAGTATTTCGGGGCAACAACAGGAATGGGTGGAGAACGATTTTGCATAGTCTAGTTGTTCCAAAAACTCAGCTTAATATCGAAGTTTGCCAGAGAGGTACATGTCAGATAACTCCCTTAAAACGGAAACTTTTGTAGACGCTTACTTCAGGAGCGCTTCCCGCTAAGTTAGTATGCTTTACAATCCGTATGGTATTGTCGGAATATATATATGATACTAAATCAAACTTGGAGAACGAATTTTAATTATTATATATGGGTAAGCCGCCGTTAACTGCTAAGTCATTAATCCGTATGGTATTGTCGGAATGTGTATATGATACGAAGTCAAACTTAGGAAATGCTAAGGCGAAATCACGTTGAAAACAACGGTTCTCTTCCGATCACCGAAGTTATGCAACGTCGAGCCCTGTTAGTATTTTAATGGGTGACAGGCTGGGAATACCGGATGATGTATCATTTTTATGTTCGCATTTAACTAGATATATTACCACTGTCGTCGTCGTCGTCGTCGTCGTCGTCGATGTTCGACAAATGAAGCAGTGTTTCCGCGCTATTGAGTGATAATACACGAAAATATGCCTTTTTCAAGAAACAACAACATCAAAAGAATGATTTTGTTCTAGTTGTTAAAACTCAGCTTAATATCGAAACTGAAGATATGTCCTCATTACAAAGAAAGATGCAAATAATAAAAAATAAAACTTACAATCACTATTCAGGCAAATTCTGCTTCACTAATACAAAAAACAACACAAATAATTTAATATATAAATGAATTATCAAAGTAAAGCGGATGTATTCTGAACCCGTATTTTGCCCTGTGAACCTTACAAGGTCCAGAATGTGTACTATGAAACGAAGTCAAACCTAGGAATGCAAATAAATTACTAAAAAACAAGTTCTCTTCCGATCACCGAAGTTATGCAACGTCTAGCCCTGTTAGTATTTTAATGGGTGACAGGCTGGGAATACCGAATGATGTATCATTTTTATGTTCGCATTTAACTAGATATATTACCACTGTCATCGTCGTCGTCGTCGTCGTCGTTGTCGACAAAGAGCGCGTTCCTCGAAATTCGAGTGAAAGTATCACGAATTTATGTCTTTTTCAAGAAACTCGAACATCATGCCTAATGATCACTTTGTCCTTATGCAACAGGGGTAACAACTGACATATTGTATCATTTCAAATCTCAGATGCAACTGTGCACAAAAATATCACTTACACTCACTCATTCAGGCAACTTTTGCTCTCACTAATACAACCAAACTACACAAATAATTTTTTTCAAGGCACTCTTTATCTAAGTAATGGCGGATGGATTCTGACTGTGGTCCTTGCCCTGCAACCTTACAGGGTCCAGAATGTGTATATGATACGAAGTCAAACCTAGGAAATGCTAAGGCCATATCACTTTGAAAACAACGGTTCTCTTCCGATCACCGAAGTTATGCAACGTCTAGCCCTGTTAGTATTTTAATGGGTGACAGGCTGGGAATACCGAATGATGTATAATTTTTATGTTCGCATTTAACTAGATATATTACCACTGTCATCGTCGTCGTCGTCGTCGTCGTCGTCGTTGTCGACAAAGAGCGCGTTCCTCGAAATTCGAGTGAAAGTATCACGAATTTATGTCTTTTTCACGAAACTCGAACATCGTGCCTAATGACCACTGTGTCCATACTCAACAGGTGTAAAAACTGACATATGGTATCACTTGAAATCTCAGATGCAACTGTGCACAAAAAACATCACTTACACTCACTCATTCAGACAAATTCTGCTCTCACTAATACAACCAAACTGCACAAATAATTTTTTCTAGGCACTCTTTATCTATGTAATGGCGGATGGATTCTGACTGTGGTTCTTGCCCTGCAACCTAACAGGGTCCACCCACCGATTTTTCACATGTTGCTTCCAATGGTGCTCCGCGGCGCGCGTCAATCCATTGACACATCAAAAAAAGGAAAACAAAATATATCGTCCAGCCTGCAACGAAAACATTTTGGGGCAGTGACAAATAGTAACAGCGCAAAGCTCATTTAATATAGCAGAATGTATGCTTGAAGATTAAGTTTGGAAGTTTAAACATCGCTTTAGCCATGTACACGTTTCTGGACCCAATTCGGTGGCAAAGTATTTCGGTGCAACAACAGGAATGGGTGGAGAACGATTTTGCATAGTCTAGTTGTTCCAAAAACTCAGCTTAATATCGAAGTTTGCCAGAGAGGTACGTGTCAGATAATTCCCTTAAAACAGAAACCGCTGTAGACGCTTACTTCAGCAGCTTTTCCGTTCTAAGCAATGGAAAACATGAATGTGGAATTTTAATTATTATATATGGGTAAGCCGCCATTACCCTCTAAGCCAGTATGATTTACAATCCGTATGGTATTGTAGGAATATATATAAGACACGAAGTCAAACTTAGGAAATGCTAAGGCCATATCACGTTTAATACAACATTTCTCTTCCAATCACCGAACTTATGCAACGTCGAGACCTGTTAGTATTTTGATGGGTGACAGGCTGCGAATACCGGATGATGTATCATTTTTATGTTCGCATTTAACTAGATATATTACCACTGTCATCGTCGTCGTCGTCGTTGTCGAGAAAGAGCGCTTTCCTCGAAATTCGGGTGAAAGTATCACGAATTTATGTCTTTTTCACGAAACTCGAACATCGTGCCTAATGACCACTGTGTCCATACGCAACAGGTGTAAAAACTGACAAATGGTATCATTTCAAATCTCAGATGCAACTGTGTACAAAAAACATCACTTACACTCACTCATTCAGACAAATTCTGCTCTCAATAAAACAACCAATCTGCACAAATAATTTTGTCTAGGCACTCTTTATCTATGTAATGGCGGATGGATTCTGGCTGTGGTCCTTGCCCTGCAACCTTACAGTGTTCACTACCGATTTCTCATGTGTAGCTTCCCATGGTGCTCCGCGGCGCGCGTCAATCCATTGAAACATAAAAAAAAGAAAAAAATATATATCGCCCAGCCTGCAACGAAATCATTTAGGGGCAGTGACAAATAGTAAATGCGCAAAGCTCATTTAGTATAGCAAAATGTATGCATGTAGATTAAGTTTGGAAGTTGAAACATCGCTTTAGCCATGTACACGTTTCTGGACCCAATTCGGTGACAAAGTATTTCTGGGCAACAACAGGAATGGGTGGAGAACGATTTTGCATAGTCTAGTTGTTCCAAAAACTCAGCTTAATATCGAAGTTTGCCAGAGAGGTACGTGTCAGATAATCCCCTTAAAACAGAAGCTGCTGTAGACGCTTACTTCAGCAGCGTTTCCGTTCTAAGCAATGGAAAACAAGAATGTGGAATTTTAATTATTATATATGGGTAAGCCGCCATTACCCTCGAAGCCAGTATGCTTTACAATCCGTATGGTATTGTAGGAATATATATATGACACGAAGTCAAACTTAGGAAATGCTAAGGCCATATCATGTTTAAAACAACATTTCTCTTCCGATCACCGAAGTTATGCAACGTCGAGACCTGTTAGTATTTTGATGGGTGACAGGCTGCGAATACCGGATGATATATCATTTTTATGTTCGCATTTAACTAGATATATTACCACTGTCATCGTCGTCGTCGTCGTCGTTGTCGAGAAAGAGCACTTTCCTCGAAATTCGGGTGAAAGTATCACGAATTTATGTCTTTTTCACGAAACTCGAACATCGTGCCTAATGACCACTGTGTCCATACGCAACAGGTGTAAAAACTGACAAATGGTATCATTTCAAATCTCAGATGCAACTTTGTACAAAAAACATCACTTACACTCACTCATTCAGACAAATTCTGCTCTCAATAAAACAACCAATCTGCACAAATCATTTTTTCTAGGCACTCATTACCTAAGTAATGGCGGATGGATTCTGGCTGTGGTCCTTGCCCTGCAACCTTACAGTGTTCACTACCGATTTCTCATGTGTAGCTTCCCATGGTGCACCGCGGCGCGCGTCAATCCATTGAAACATAAAAAAAAGAAAAAAAATTATATCGCCCAGCCTGCAACGAAATCATTTAGGGGCAGTGACAAATAGTAAATGCGCAAAGCTCATTTATTATAGCAAAATGTATGCTTGTAGATTAAGTTTGGAAGTTGAAACATCGCTTTAGCCATGTACACGTTTCTGGACCCAATTCGGTGACAAAGTATTTCGGGGCAACAACAGGAATGGGTGGAGAACGATTTTGCATAGTCTAGTTGTTCCAAAAACTCAGCTTAATATCGAAGTTTGCCAGAGAGGTACGTGTCAGATAATTCCCTTAAAACAGAAACCGCTGTAGACGCTTACTTCAGCAGCGTTTCCGTTCTAAGCAATGGAAAACATGAATGTGGAATTTTAATTATTATATAAGGGTAAGCCGCCATTACCCTCGAAGCCAGTATGCTTTACAATCCGTATGGTATTGTAGGAATATATATATGACACGAAGTCAAACTTAGGAAATGCTAAGGCCATATCATGTTTAAAACAACATTTCTCTTCCGATCACCGAAGTTATGCAACGTCGAGACCTGTTAGTATTTTGATGGGTGAAAGGCTGCGAATACCGGATGATGTATCATTTTTATGTTCGCATTTAACTAGATATATTACCACTGTCATCGTCGTCGTCGTCGTTGTCGAGAAAGAGCGCTTTCCTCGAAATTCGGGTGAAAGTATCACGAATTTATGTCTTTTTCACGAAACTCGAACATCGTGCCTAATGACCACTGTGTCCATATGCAACAGGTGTAAAAACTGACAAATGGTATCATTTCAAATCTCAGATGCAACTGTGTACAAAAAACATCACTTACACTCACTCATTCAGACAAATTCTGCTCTCAATAAAACAACCAATCTGCACAAATAATTTTTTCTAGGCACTCTTTATCTATGTAATGGCGGATGGATTCTGACTGTGGTCCTTGCTCTGCAACATTACAGTGTTCACTACCGATTTCTCATGTGTAGCTTCCCATGGTGCTCCGCGGCGCGCGTCAATCCATTGAAACATAAAAAAAAGCAAAAAAAAAATGATATCGCCCAGCCTGCAACGAAATCATTTAGGGGCAGTGACAAATAGTAAATGCGCAAAGCTCATTTAGTATAGCAAAATGTATGCTTGTAGATTAAGTTTGGAAGTTGAAACATCGCTTTAGCCATGTACACGTTTCTTGACCCAATTCGGTGACAAAGTATTTCGGGGCAACAACAGGAATGGGTGGAGAACGATTTTGCATAGTCTAGTTGTTCCAAAAACTCAGCTTAATATCGAAGTTTGCCAGAGAGGTACGTGTCAGATAATTCCCTTAAAACAGAAACTGCTGCAGCGTTTCCGTTCTAAGCAATGGAAAACATGAATGTGGAATTTTAATTATTATATATGGGTAAGCCGCCATTACCCTCGAAGCCAGTATGCTTTACAATCCGTATGGTATTGTAGGAATATATATATGATACGAAGTCAAACTTAGGAAATGCTAAGGCCATATCACGTTTAAAACAACATTTCTCTTCCGATCACCGAAGTTATGCAACGTCGAAACCTGTTAGTATTTTGATAGGTGACAGGCTGCGAATACCGGATGATGTATCATTTTTATGTTCGCATTTAACTAGATATATTACCACTGTCATCGTCGTCGTTGTCGTTGTCGAGAAAGAGTGCTTTCCTCGAAATTCGGGTGAAAGTATCACGAATTTATGTCTTTTTCACGAAACTCGAACATCATGCCTAACGACCACTGTGTCCATACGCAACAGGTGTAAAAAGTGACAAATGGTATCATTTCAAATCTCAGATGCAACTGTGTACAAAAACATCACTTACACTCACTCATTCAGACAAATTCTGCTCTCTCTAAAACAACCAATCTGCACAAACAATTTTTTCTAGGCACTCTTTATCTATGTAATGGCGGATGGATTCTGACTGTGGTCCAAGCCCTGCAACCTTACAGTGTTCACCACCGATTTCTCATGTGTAGCTTCCCATGGTGCTCCGCGGCGCGCGTCAATCCATTGAAACATAAAAAAAAATGATATCGCCCAGCCTGCAACGAAATCATTTAGGAGCAGTGACAAATAGTAAATGCGCAAAGCTCATTTAGTATAGCAGAATGTATGCATGTAGATTAAGTTTGGAAGTTGAAACATCGCTTTAGCCATGTACACGTTTCTGGACCCAATTCGGTGGCAAATTATTTCGGGGCAACAACAAGAATGGGTGGAGAACGATTTTGCATAGTCTAGTTGTTCCAAAAACTCAGCTTAATATCGAAGTTTGCCAGAGAGGTACGTGTCAGATAATTCCCTTAAAACATAAACTTCTGTAGACGCTTACTTCAGCAGCGTTCCGTTCTAAGCAATGGAAAACATGAATGTGGAATTTTAATTATTATATATGGGTAAGCCGCCATTACCCGCTAAGCCAGTATGCTTTACAATCCGTATGGTATTGTATGAATATATATATGATACGAAGTTAAACTTAGGAAATGCTAAGGCCATATCACGTTTAAAACAACGGTACTCTTTCGATCACCGAAGTTATGCAACGTCGAGTCCTGTTAGTATTTTGATGGGTGACAGACTGGGAATACCGGATGATGTATCATTTTTATGTTCGCATTTAACTAGATATATTACCACTGTCGTCGTCGTTGTCGTCGTCGTCGTCGTCGACAAAGAGCGCTTTCCTCGAAATTCGAGTGAAAATATCACGAATTTATGTCTTTTTGACGAAACTCGAACATTATGCCTAATGACCACTGTGTCCTTACGCAACAGGTGTAACAACTGACATATGGTATCATTTCAAATCTCATATGCAACTGTGCACAAAAACTTCGCTTACACTCATTCATTCAGGTACAATTCTGCTCTCACTAATACAACCAAACTGCACAAATAATTTTTTGTAGGCACTATTTATCTATGTAATGGCGGATGGATTCTGACTGTGGTCCTTGCCCTGCAGCCTTACAAGGTCCACCCACCGATTTCTCACATGTTGCATCCCATGGTGCTCCGTGGCGCGCGTCAATCCATTGATACATCACAAAAAAACGGAGAAATTTGTTTTCGTGTGTTTTCCGCAGTTCGATACCCCGTCGACTCCTGGTGCATTTGTGTTTACAATGAAATGGGGACGAGCTTATGCAGACCTTTCTCTGTTTCTATAAATACACCAACTATTTGTTAGGTTGGTAACGGGCAATCCAATTTTATTCATACTCAACAAGGATTGCCGCTGTGCACACAATAATAGTGACTAAGTTTGCCACAAATTGTGCACAGCCTGGTATTAAGCTGGTGTGTATGACCAATTAGTAAACAATACCAGATAAGATTTAACATTAGTGATATTTTCTACTGTAGCTAGCAACTGGCGAAGACAGTCTTTACCAAAAACCCTTGCTGCTCTTATAAAAAGCTACAGCATACAAATAGGGAAAAATACCTATGTGCAGACAAGCATACATAATTATATGTATATAGTGCTAGCTAGAGTATTTACAATGATATACACAAAAGTGGGGGAATAAACCCCCCGGCCCCACCTGTGTGCAGGTGGTGTCCCAACCCCCCTAAAGGGCTGCACAACATTTGGCCGGAGCCACAGTAGATACTATTTAGTTGTGTTCAATACACGATTGTGACATATTGGCACTTGCTGTGACCATTTCTTACCACACGTAACATGATGAAAGGTATATATCAGTCCATGGCTAATGTCACATTTTGTCTCGTACCCAGATAAACTGGTGTGTGTTGCTCAAATATATGAAGTCTGGCTGACATAGCTGGCCGGGTTCGTGTAGGGTTGTATCGCAACATGACTGACCCTCAACAGACAGAAAGGTAAGTCGCCTCACGACCATCCCTCTGCCAATAGAGGGTCAAATGACATCGCAACCATGCGTCCACCAACAGAGGGGAGAAGTCGCCTCACGACCGTCCCTCTGTTGACGGTGTAGCTCACTCTCACGATGGCGGTCAGCTTCACTGTCAATATTTTGTTACTGCTCGGCGGTGTAGATACGTCGGCGTAGGTTTTACTGGGTGAGGGGTCGTCACGACTAGGAACGCGCGTCAAGGGCCGATGTAGAGTGGACTTGACAATGAAGTTTGAACTCTCCGGTGCAGTGTTGGCTGAGCGGGATGTCATCGCAGCTAGGAACGTGCGTCATGGGCTGGTGTAGGCTCGTCGATGTAGACATGAAACACCAACACACTTTTCGCAGATAGTTTGCTAGAGATTGATACAACCTGGATATATTTCTGGTAAGAATTGGAATGCCAGCGCCCCATGGCTTTAATTTGTTCAGAGGAGAAATCTGACTAAGCTGCCCATGTAGCTGCTCCTATTCTGAAACAGTGTGGCGAGATTTTCTTGCTTGTTAATTCTGTGCTAGCGATGATTGCTTTAAGATATTTTGCAATAGCAGTTTTCTGAACTGGAAGTTTATTGGCATAGCGGAAAAGAGGGCCCTGACCCTGTCCCCTGAGCTTGATGTAGTCTACCATCCTACGGTAAGGGCAAGCTGCTTTGCCTGTGGGGAGAACGTCCAGGGTGAAGGGGCGGTCAGCACTGTGCTTGTATGACATAAAACCAAACGTAGTTTAGAGGGTTTAATGCGACATTGGGACACAGAAAGATTGTGTGGGCTAGCCGTTACCTCACCTATCCTTAGGAACCCGAAGAACATTAGACTAAACATAGCACGGAGCAAGATTACTGTGTAGGATGAGCATCGGGACGTAGGAACTGACTTAATGATGATGGACAAATCTCGGGTGGACAAAGGCTGGCGTTGGTCTACGTGAGGACATGCATGGGCTACTCCCTTGACAGTTTTTGCAACTAAATAGTCATTTGTAGGGTCAGGGTAGCGACACGCCTTGTGACGTTCCGAGATGGCGGACAGGAAACTCCTAATGGTATTGGGAGCTTTTCCTTCGTTCTTAAGGTGTTGGACAAAGGCGATTACAGTGTTTGTGGAGGCGGGCATGTAGCGCCTTTTCCTATCCAGTTTCTGCACAAATGTTACGAACCTTGTCCAGTTATTCGCGTAACGTTTGGCACTGCTTGGGGCAAAGGCAGCATTCATGGTACACAAGGCGTTGTGTGCCAGGGTAGCCTAGGCTGGGCTGAATGGTGCGTGCGCGTGCGATCTGCAACCGCGAGAGATAAGATCGGCAACAATATTGGTCTTACCAGGGATGTGCTTGGCGCGGAAACAGATATTATAAGACAAGCATGCAACAATCAATTGTCGAAGAAAAGACATGAGTTGTGGATCTTTGGCAGTTTGCCTGTTGATCACTGCCACAACTGCTGTGTTGTCTGAAAGAAACAAGACGCATTGATTAGTCCATACTGGCCCCCAGCGCCTGACAACCAGTACGATCGGTAGGAGTTATTTGATGGAGATATGCTTGGAATCCCAGGAAGAGGGAAACTGACCCTGCAACCATGAAGCCCCCACGACAGCCCCATATGCGAAACCACTTGCATCTGTTGTGAGACGCAACACATCTGATGACATCCTTGTGGTTGATAAGAAAAACAACTGACCATTAAAGGAGTGTAGGAATTCAAGCCAGGCAGACATGTCCCTGCGTGCCTCGACAGTTATGCGGATGTAATGATTGGCTCTTGTCTTGCCTCTAGTCAGATCAATGAAGCGTCGCAGGAAAGCGCGACCAGGGGCTATGGCTCGGCAAGCAAAATTCAGTGACCCAATCAGGGACTGCATTTCTTTCAGAGTGGTTTTCTTTATCTTGGCTAGGTTTATGAGTTTTTGACGAAGCGATGCCACCTTGTCTGGAGGCAAGGCAAGTGTTTGATTCACTGTGTCAACTTCGATGCCATGGAGTATTACTGTTGTTGAAGGGAACACTGGTTTAGACTGTTTGATGGAGACAAGGCAAGTGTTTGATTCACTGTGTCAACTTCGATGCCATGGAGTATTACTGTTGTTGAAGGGAACACTGTTTTATACTGTTTGATGGGTAGGTTAACCATATTGCTGAGCTCGAAAAAACGAGACAGGCTGGAATGACAATCTGGTAGTGTTTTACAGAAGAAAATGAAATCGTCGAGGATATGGCTCATGTAGGAAATGTGAAACTTGTGTTGGCAGATCCATTGCAGTGTCTGTGACAGGAGTTCAAATGTTCGGCATGCGTGACTCACGCCCATGGGGAGACACAAATCGAAATAGTTTTGTCCTTTAAATTTGAAACCTAACAGTCTATAATCGAGAGGTGAGACCTGAATTATGCGGAAAGCGTCTTGCAAGTCGGCTTTGGCGATGTAAATTCCTTTGCCCAGCAGGGACACGAGCTGTTCAACGCAATGATCTAGCATTTGGAAAGTAACCGCAGTGAATTCGGGCAGAATGTGGGAGTTAACCGAGTTGGTTTTGGGAAAGCTAAGGTCGTGAATAAGTCATAATTCCCCTTGTTCTTTTTTTCGGGACTAGTCCTAATGGTGAGTAAACCATGTTTGGAAAAGGATCTGATACAAAAGGTCCTGCAATCCTGTGTATAGCTTTCTCTTTATTCAGCTTCTGCTGTACGTTATATAGGTTATCCCTGACCGACCTGTGATTCTCATACTCATGCTTCGGCGGATCTGATGGGATACTGCAAGGAATGCGAAAACCATCAGTAAAACCTGTAACGAGAGCGTTGGTTAGATTCTTGTCATATCCCTGCAATAATAATGCCAAAACATTAGGCTTCACCGGTGTTGGTAACGCATATGTCTTGGTTGTCGATGTTGGCTGGGTCACTGTATTGGAAAAATCATGTTGCTTTAGAGGGGCTTTGTAGTGAGTTCTGTTGTAAGCAACCTTGGCTTTGCAGACCAGCTGGCTATGACCTTCCTTCTTGCACAAGGAACATCCGTGTGTGTAGTTGCAATCCCGCTTAGAACATCTACCCTTGTTGAAGTTATAGCAGAAGCGCGAGGAGTGGGGACTTGTGCTTTTGGTGACGTAGTCACGAATAGGCTGGGCTGTCACTGATGTGTTGGCTGCTTTAATTTTACATTTTGCTTTCACGCTCGAGTACAGAGGGTAGTTAAACACATTCCAAGGGGCACCCGTCCTCTCCCTCCTGACCCGGAAACGGTAGTCGTATTCTAACCAGACTAGGGGGCCTTTCTGTGCATGCATGGTTATGAAGTCTATGTCATGAGCTGACTACCTTCCTCCGGAAATTGTTCTGACCTGATCGCTGCGTAGGTCATGAACAGATGAAGCCATTCCCCAATCTGATCTACAGGGATAATAGTTGGTTATATATATATATATATATATATATATATATATATATATATATATATATGCTGCTACCATCCTGTAGAATGCAAAAGTGTTTATATATCCTCCACAGCATCTGTTTGTGAGCAATTTTTCTAATAGCCTCTTTTGACAGGTGTTTTTTCCTTGAGCTTTTCCCTTGTTTTCTTAATGGAATAAATTTCTCAATAATGCCCATAATCTCATATTTTAAACAAGTCCAGCATTCTGTTGCTGTCTTGTTCTTCAGCAAGTTATTCCAATCTATATTTGCTAGATATGTTCTCATCACTTTATATTTGCCTTTGTTGAAGTTCCTCCTCCATTGTTTTTTATATGTATTCCCTGTTTTTACTTTTATATTAAAATGGATTTGGTTATGGTCACTTGAACGCTTGGCAATCCCTCTCCACTCACCCGCTTACGTCTCTTTTGTTGCATTCTCTGCCTTCTGTCATCTGTCTTCTTCTGATCCACAGTCTTAGCCTTTTCTCTGCTCTTGTTATCCTCGACCATCCTGCCACCTGACCATCCCTCTTCACTCACTCGGTTATCTTCCTTTTGTTGCACATTCTTCCTTGTTCCATCTTTCTTCTTCTTACCAGCTTTCTCCCTCACATTGCTACTGCTCTCCTTGTTCTCCTCGGTCTCACCACCTCTGCTCTCCTCGGTCTCACCACCTCTGCTCTCATCATTCTCACCACCTCTGCTCTCTTCTGTCTCACCCTGCCCTGCCATCATCAAAATCATATGCCTTAGCTCAATCACCTGCTCCTGCAGATATTTCACTGTCATACACCCCCTACACACGAAATGAAAATCATCCGCCTGCACCTCCGCCCACGAATTTACACACCCGGACTTTGCAAAGTCTATCCAGCTGTCGCAGCTAGAACATATCAAATTACGTTTCGCCTTTACTTGGCGTTTGTCCGGCGCCATGTTAGAAATAAAATTTGTATTTGTTTATAATCCGTTTATAATCAATTTATACTAGGTAGTCTTCACAAAGACTGTTTTGTATTGTAATACACACTTTATAGTATTTTACTTATGACTTAATTAAATTTACAACTACTGCCTTGCAACTTACTTTCTATGTAACATTTGACTATAACAAAACGTAATATCGGTCGCGCTAACGAAATTTCAGTGACCTTCTTTAAATTACACTGAATTACTACCTACGGCTAACTTTTAACAATAAATGTTGCTAAAACAAAATATTCAGGTTTTTAATCTTTAATATGTAATAAATTATTTACAATAATATTATGTCTCGTATTATGTACCCGATCAACTGATAACAACAACCCTTAATTATCGCTCGCGCTACTGCGTTTTCGGAGATCTACGATATAAACTACCCTAAATTACTCCTATAGCTAAATTTTAATAGCAACTATTGACTAAGCAAGGACTCTTGTAAGTTTATGTTTAATATACACGCAATAATAATACAATGCCATGGGTCGGGGCTGACCTGCATGTGGGAACAGCTGTTGGGACTCCTAACCCTTACAATTCAAATTAGGTTTCCTGACATTGTCAAATTGCTACTTTAGAGCTGCCACGATTCCCAGACGGAGAGAGAAATAATACCGCTGTAACCCCTCGGGAGTGAGGTGAACACCGTCACACAGAAGCGAAGGCAACATGGAATTAAAGCGTTGGTGTTTCAACACAGACATACGAGTATTTGGCACTGCTATGCGTGAACACAGTCGTTTTAGTGTGTTGTTAAACAACTCGGCTTTAACTGTGAAATCTGCTGTCTTAGCTTTAAGGCGTCCAGCCCCCCTGGGCAGCACAGGGCAGAACAACACAGATTTAACTCCGAAGTCGTTTACGCAGCGCCTAGCAGCCGAAATAGGTCAAGTGCCAATTGCGGTGCATCTGCACTTACATTGTCGATGTCGCACGTGCCGATTTCAAAGATGACCAAATCGTAAGTTTTCTTGGAAAGTTTTCTGAATAAGACGTTGCCGACCAGTTTGGAGATTGTTTCTCCACCCCGACCGCAGAAATCGAGTTGGGTGCGCAACGGGTTAAACTCAAAGTTGTCTCTATTAGTTTTACGAATGAATTGCTCGAGTCGAGCCACGAAACTGTGACTTGTGATTAGCACGAGCGACATTTTTAGAACTTGTACGGTGACCTATTTACGAAGCAAACTCACCGAGCTTCTCACGGCCTCGAGGGCGAAATCTCCTTTTGCTGGCTCGCGGTGTTGAGCGTGTGGCCGATCACAAATCGTCAAACAAACGCAAATAACGTGTAACAAATAAATTCAGAAGCTCGGATGATGTTCGTATGGCGCAGCGAAGAAAAGTGATTTAAAACATGGCCCCGCTCGCTATCTGCAAATTTCCCCAGCGTGCACCGCTGGCCAGTAATATTTCCCGAAAAAGTAACATGATCGGTTGGTGTAATTGGGCCCGCTTAATTAAGCGCCTTGCCGATAGAGGGGTGTGTAGGATAGAGATGGGAACAGGTTGTTTGTTAAACGCTGCCCAGCCCCACAAAAAGGTATTCCATCCTATAGGCCAAACATTCATTACGGTTGTCATGGGGAATGAGTTATATATTCGGTAGCGGCAATCATTTATTATCGCTCAATATCATTTTATGGAAATTTTCGCGTTTTTTAATGATGGATTATCAAAATCTGCTATGGCCGCAATGGTGGACGGTTTTACTTCAACTGACGATTTACCGCCGTATGTTTTGGACGGATTATTTGATAGTTTTAACGACAAATCTTTGTCGGATGTTGACAATCGAAATAACAATGATGTTGGCGAACTTAGCGACCGAGCCGGTGGCAAAACGGATATTGACAGCGGGAGTATTTTCGATGGCTTCTCGGACGTCATTGATGATGAATGTGACGGTGTAAACGCTGAGGATGAGCTGCGCACTGAACTATCAATGCTGGATGATACGTAGTTTCATTTTTTTAGAAGGAAAAGGTGTATGTGAATCCGTCAACATGCAAAGTTTGATTGGAATCGGTCCAGTAGCGATGAATGTGTTAGCAAATATACAAATGAACACTTATGTCATATATGTTTAAAATACAGATAAATAACTTGTTTTTCACTTTCTCATATTCCACAAAATGTACTTTATATTGTATTTTATATCATAGTACACTCCTGTAGCAAGATCAACATGAGTAGTTTACATTAAATATGTACATTGGCATACAACTGCGTTCAGCAACTGCAAAAACGTTGAAATCGTGGCGGCCATTTTGGATTGCTGGTTACCATGACGACAAAATGTAAAATGATATGGCTCATTTTACTAGCTGATTATCGTACGTTCAGAATATGTAAAATATTCCTATTAATAAAATGCATTTTTGTTGGTGAAATCTTGACTTGAACTGATGCAGATTTTCTTTAATATTCAATGGGAATGCAGTATTCAGTGGTCACAGCAGATCAGGGCTGTAGTACTGAAATGGTTATATATGTATTCGTATATGGATTTGTGTAATTTATTATATGATAATACTTCATAAATTAGCGTCATCTCTTACTTGTAAGTAAATGAATGTATTCAAATACATTCACTTCAATTGTTTACTCCTGCCAAATCCTGCTGATCTTGTGCTCGGTCCATTCGGTGCTTCCTACAACCATCCCGACCAGAGACAGAGGCAGTTCGGAACCGTTCATGGATGACTAGCTTTATGTCATGCTCATGGTTCAAGTTTCGGACAGCATCTGAAATATTAACATAACAATTAGGGGAAGTCCCTAACGCGCACCCCCACTTCGTTTTTTGTCAATAATTTTGAACATGCTGTTTACAAATACGGTTTGCTTTTATTTATCAACGCGGGTACAATAATTAAACAATGTGTATGCATATCAACTGATAATAATTTTTTTTTATTATTATAATAGAGAAAGAAAGAAAACAGCATGTGGGGCACGTTGGGGAAGTGAGCCCCCAAAGCGCCCCAGATGCTTCCCAAAAGAAAGAAAACAGCATGTGGGGCACTTTGGGGGAAGTGTGCCCCCAAAGCGCCCCAGATGCTTCCCAAAAGAAAGAAAACAGCATGTGGGGCACTTTGGGGAAGTGTGCCCCCAAAGCGCCCCAGATGCTTCCCAAAAGAAAGAAAACAGCATGTGGGGCACTTTGGGGAAGTGTGCCCCCAAAGAGCCCCATATGCTTCCCAAAAGAAAGAAAACAGCATGTGGGGCACTTTGGGGAAGTGAGCCCCCAAAGCGCCCCAGATGCTTCTCAAAAGAGCACATACGATGCGAATAAAATGATATAGCATTTATCTGCAACTAAAGCAAACGTAAGGCCTAATAATTACTTAGACACATTGTAGGCCTACACTCGCCAACTCCGCTGTTAGTCTACGTAACGATGATAACAATTACGGGTACAATTATTTAACTGCAATGAAAGCAAACGTTAGACACGCTCTACAGTCGCCGACTCCGCTACTGCTCTGTACGCCACAATGATTATAATTACGGAAACAATTATACCATTTAAATGCAATTCTAGCATAAATTGTTAGACACAGTGTACAATCACCTACCCTGTTACTAGTCACACACAAAGGTCACATACAGGTTTGTCATTGCCACAATTCTATTGGTGCCACTGGCAACACTCTGTAGCATTGCAGCCAATTCTCAGTCGGTGGGTCTTTGTACACCTCGTTGCAGTAGATGCATCGATACACACTTGCTGTGCGGCCTGAACCAGGCCTCTTCTTCGGCCTGTCAGCGAGTGGTTGTCATGCCTTTTCGTTTGCAGGTGCGCGTTTTCCCTTGTGAAGCTCACGTCTGTCCGACTTCTTGACAGACATCCCACCTGCGCGACTCTTCGTCTTCTCGCCCAGTTTATTTTTTTTAACGTAGCAGATCATTGTACGGCGAAGACGTGAGAAGTTCGGAAGACAGCGTCCGACGTTTCCCAGCGCGAGGCCACGCCTTAGGTAGTGGGAATAAGCTTAGCCCGTAAGCTTTGAGTGACGTCACGCATGCAGTAGCGTTACTCGGTGCTGATGTCGCGTCGTGAAGGTGACAGCTTGAGGTAGCTTCGCGCGTGTAGTTGGACTCGCAGGCGATGTTGCATCGCTCGTGGAGGCGATGTGCTCGTTCCCGTCGTCCGTTATCATTGATGGAGCAAAGTCGGCTTCTGTGAATACATCTGGGTTAAAAGTCTACAGGAGGAGAATCCGGCTACGCCCTTGTCCAGTGTCGAAGCTTTTGCGAAAGCCTCGCCAAACAATGCCGCGATGGAGTAGAAGCAGATTCGCTTCCCTGGATGGTTCACCATCCACCTATCGCGCGCCTGCCCGTAGTATTGCGTTAGCGGGCCGAAGTAGGATTTGTTGAGAGCCTGTAGCTTGTGCGTGGTGTGAGGCGGGAACGGGAAATCATCTCTATTCCATTCGCTCTGGCGTACTCAACCACTTCATATCTCATGCGGCTGACGTGGCCATCCACAAACAGCACAACTTTTTGGAAGATGTTGGTTTGACGTGATCAACAAATTGTTTCAGCCACTTTATGAAAACCGTACTGTCCGTCCATCTACTGTCCGTCCACCCACTGTCCGTCCGTCCACTGTCCGTCCATCCACTGTCCGTCCATCCACTGTCCGTCCATCCACTGTCCCTCCGTCCACTGTCCGTCCACCCACTGTCCGTCCATCCGCTGTCCGTCCATCCACTGTCCGTCCATCCACTGTCCGTCCATCCACTGTCCGTCCACCCACTGTCCGTCCACCCACTGTCCGTCCATCCACTGTCCGTCCACCCACTGTCCGTCCACCCACTGTCCGTCCACCCACTGTCCGTCCACCCACTGTCCGTCCATCCACTGTCCCTCCGTCCACTGTCCGTCTATCCGCTGTCCGTCCGTCCACTGTCCGTCCATCCACTGTCCGTCCATCCACTGAGCGTCCATCCACTGTCCGTCCACCCACTTTCCGTCCATCCACTGTCCGTCCACCCACTGTCCGTCCACCCACTGTCCGTCCACCCACTGTCCGTCCACCCACGGTCCGTCGTCCACTGTCCGTCCGTCCACTGTCCGCCCATCCACTGTCCGTCCATCCACTGTCCGTCCACCCACTGTTCGTCCATCCACTGTCCGTCCGTCCACTGTCCGTCCGTCCACTGTCCGTCCACCCACTGTCCGTCGTCCACTGTCCGTCCATCCACTGTCCGTCCATCCACTGTCCGTCCACCCACTGTCCGTCCACCCACTGTCCGTCCATCCACTGTCCGTCCACCCACTGTCCGTCCATTCACTGTCCGTCCATCCACTGTCCGTCCACCCACTGTCCGTCCATCCACTGTCCGTCCGTCCGTCTACTGTCCGTCCGTCCGTCTACTGTCCGTCCGTCCACTGTCCGTCCATCCACTGTTCCGTTCAACCAGTGCCGCCCCACCATATTTTTGGTCTTGTCGAATGGATGCGACAGGCCGTCACGTTCCGCAATCTCAAACGCCATGCGTCGAATTTCGGTCAGCGACAGTCCGTAAAATCGTTGCTACATGTCTAAGGCGTGTTCTGCGATAATTGATTCCACGTCGATGTCCAGGATTTGTCTGAACCTCCCAAGTTGTATTCGGCCTGGTGCTCGAACCTGTGAAAAAGACAACGTTTTATTTGTAATTGTACTGTTGGATTAAACTAAACAAATATCACAATAAGTAACATCATAACACCATATAATGATAAATGAAACTGTACTAAAATCGTTATAATCATATTTAAGACGACATAACATAAAACACATATTATTATATATATATTATCATCTTGACACTTGTAATCCTGTTTAATTATACCTTACAAATCGACCGTCTGGCATTAAATAATTTAGTTAAATCTTAATGTAAACCGATGCCATTTTACATGGCCCTTATTGGGTCGTTGAAGCGTGCGCCTCGGGACGTCGTATTCTCGTTCGACGCTCCTGTACGACTCGCAACGCTGAAGAGCATTGAGAGCCTCTTCTAAAGCCGCCTCGCCATAAACCCCATTAGGCCTGTTGGTGAACTGTTTGTAGTCACGCCCCTTCTGAAATAAGCACCATTAGGCATGTTGGTGACACATTTGTATTCACGCCCCGTCTGAAATAAGCACCATTAGGCCTGTTGGTGACACGTTTGTAGTCACCCCCCATCTGAAATAAACGGTGTTTTTCTGGTTCAATATAAGTATACTAGATTATGCAATTATAGTGTATTATGCATACCCTAATATTGCAAATTATACTATATTTAGCCTTTTAGGTTAATGTAGATGGTGCATGACATTGTTATATTTATTTGCATACATTGTCCCCAAAACGCATCGCCAGTTTTAAGCATCAGGATGGGGGTGCGTTTTGAGGAATATAGTGGGATGCGGTTTAGGGACCATGATAAGTGACATTAATCGGCCATTTGTAAAAAATAGATTCCGAAAAGAAATTCCGATAACGTGCATATGTTTCTGTAATAAATTGTAATTACAAATAATATCATCGTTAGAACAAATGCACCATATTAATTACATTGCCAATACTTTACAGAACGTCATATTAAAGTCAAACACGATCAAAAACTTACCGATATTCTTTCTCGAAAATGTTCCGACTTCTAGACGACAATTCGTTTAGCACGTGTTTTGCATAACGCATACTTGGTGTTGCTGTGATCCGCTAGAGCAGTGGTGGGGCGCTTTAGGGAACAGGTGCGCGTTAGAGACTTTCCCCTAAGCTCCCCGCCTGTCAGCCCGCCCGCCCACACGATCAAAGTCCGAACGTCGAGCCGCTGCTGGGAAGTTGCGAAGTTTCTATTGGGACATGATATCATACATCATATTTTTTCCTGGAACTAATTAAGGTGTGAAAATATGAACACACCTTTTAGACGGTCTGCACATGAAGTGCTACGTAACTGGTACATAACTGTCGACCTTCGTGACGATGTCGATAAGTCTGACAAGGCTTGCCTCTGGTGCGTCTTCGGCGGCGGCGACACGCGTCTGACTTTCTCGACTGGGGACCCTAAGAACAAATTCAGCGCATCACTACTTAGTGCATATAGGTAACAATTCGTGGCGATTTGCTACACACAAGCCAGGACGTTTTTCGACATATTTTGGTGAATTCACACATGAAATCCCGCATAACTGGTCATTTGCTACATACATCAGTAACAAAGGACGTGGAAACATTACGGTCGGACGTCAACAGGGCTGGCGAGACCTGCCTCTTGTGTTTCTTTGGTGGCGGCGTCGGCGGCAACAAGGACGAAGGGATGTGTACCGTCATGTTTTCCTTCGCTACCTTCCGGCGCCTTCCCTTTCTTTCCATACGGGCCTCCTTTGCCTCCTTCTTAGACACACACACACACACACACACACACACACACACACACACACACACACACACACACACACACACACACACACACACACACACACACACACACACACACACACACACACACACACACACACACACACACACACACACACACACACACACACACACACACACACACACACACACACACACACACCCACACACACACACACACACACACACACACACACACACACACACACACACACACACACACACACACACACACACACCACACACACACACACACACACGCGCATACAAACACACACACACACACACGCACACACACACACGCACACACACTCACACACACACGCACACACACACACACACACGCACACGCACACGCACACGCACACGCACACGCACACACACACACACACACACACACACACACACACACATCAAAATCTTTCATAAACGAGCTACGGAATACAAAAGTTACATAAACCTGTTTGCAAACGTAGCGTCCAAGAATACAGTCCTTGTCCACGTCTACTATATGCATATGCCCAATTTTTTTAAAGAATGTACAAGGAATGCATGTGATAATTATGCTTTTTGTCTGCCTGTGTCTCCCACGCTTTCAAATTTCACGCTGGCTACCAAACTATAAGCGGGATCGGTTGCGCGATTGCCGGCCGCTTGACCATGAATCAACCCATGTGATCGGGTCGTTAGGGCTCAATCTGTCGCTGGCCGTCTGCTAATTGTTCTATACATATACTTATCGGATGTGTTCTATATAATTAAATAACGCATTCCATGCGTTGTACTCATCATTTAGCTGGATTGTCCAAGGGAAAATGTCCAGAGACAGCGAACTACAATTAATCATAGATTAGACGGCGGTCCCCTCTTTCCGGGGTCCCTCCACCTCCCTATTCACCTCCATGTTCACTTCCCTCCACCTCCTTATTCACCCCTTCCAACGCTTCATTCATTACATCGTTCTCAAACTTCACCACACTTTCATCAGCCACTTACTTCGTCACCTCCATGATATAGCGTTGCCATCTCGGATGTACCTGTATAAGTCTGTGCCGTGGCCAAGTTGAGTCGGTGCCACACAGTGAGAAATAGAATTTGTTACCGCAGAAGGACATTAACACCGTTCAACTCGCTGGCCATGACGCAGGCTCCGTCGCTGTCATGGCCGACCACCTCCCAGGCCATGACGCAGGCTCCGTCGCTGCCGTGGCCGACCACCTCCCAGGCCATGACGCAGGCTCCGTCGCTGCCATGGCCGACCACCTCCCAGGCCATGACGCAGGCTCCGTCGCTGCCATGGCCGACCACCTCCCAGGCCATGACGCAGGCTCCGTCGCTGTCATGGCCGACCACCTCCCAGGCCATGACGCAGGCTCCGTCGCTGCCATGGCCGACCACCTCCCAAGCCATGACGCAGGCTCCGTCGCTGCCAAGGCCGACCACCTCCCAGGCCATGACGCAGGCTCTGTCGCTGCCATGGCCGACCACCTCCCATGCCTTGACGCAGGCTCTGTCGCTGCCATGGCCGACCACCTCCCATGCCATGACGCAGGCTCTGTCGCTGCCATGGCCGACCACCTCCCAGGCCTTGACGCAGGCTCTGTCGCTGCCATGGCTGACCACCTCCCAACCCCAAACTTCGCTGCGACAGCTTGCACTGACTCGACTATCGTCCTTGCTTTGCCATCACGCCCTGCCACACAATCCACAAACTCTCTCATGAATATTGCATCATGCGACATATAGCAGACAATGATGGCCGGGTGGGAGAATATCGCAGGTCACGCTTCAACTTCTTTTCGAGAACGCTACTCAAACATCCCATCATCTGGTTGAAAATGATCGATGAGTTGTACGTGGCGTTGGCACCGCGGTTGAGGTATAATGCATCAACCAAGTCTCACTCCTGCAAAAACTCAAGCAAAGCCTTGGGCTTGCAGTTGGCTACCTCTTGGGCCACCACCCAGTAGCAGCTCTGTGTGGCCAGAGTCACTGCGTTGATCGCCACCCAGTAGCAACTCTGTGTGGCCAGAGTCACCGCGTTGATCGCCACCCAGTAGCAGCTCTGTGTGACCAGAATCACCGCGTTGATCGCCACCCAGTAGCAGCTCTGTGTGGCCACAGTCACCGCGTTGATCGCCACCCAGTAGCAGCTCTGTGTGGCCAGAGTCACCGCGTTGATCGCCACCCAGTAGCAGCTCTGTGTGGCCAGAGTCACCGCGTTGATCGCCACCCAGTACCAACTCTGTGTGACCAGAATCACCGCGTTGATCGCCACCCAGTAGCAGCTCTGTGTGGCCACAGTCACCGCGTTGATCGCCACCCAGTAGCAGCTCTGTGTGGCCAGAGTCACCGCGTTGATCGCCACCCAGTAGCAACTCTGTGTGACCAGAATCACCGCGTTGATCGCCACCCAGTAGCAGCTCTGTGTGGCCACAGTCACCGCGTTGATCGCCACCCAGTAGCAGCTCTGTGTGGCCAGAGTCACCGCGTTGATCGCCACCCAGTAGCAACTCTGTGTGACCAGAGTCACCGCGTTGATCGCCACCCAGTAGCAGCTCTGCGTGGCCAGAGTCACCGCGTTGATCGCCACCCAGTAGCAGCTCTGTGTGGCCAGAATAATCGCATTGGGTCGTCTGACGTTATTTTTCGAGACGGGTATATAGACCCATGCTTGTCGTTGGTCTTTGTCAGCGACGGCGTGGCGATAGTCGGCAGATTTCAGGTGGTCAGTCAGTGTTCAAAGTCGAAAATTGTTCGTGCCCGATCCTCCCCATAGTGTGCGCTTTCTCAATCCATGGGTAATTTGTTTCCCAGTTCTTGGGAAACATGCGCTGTCGAACAGGCTAGGGTGCGTCGTTATCGTCAACGGCCTTCGTCAACGTCTCAACGGCCTTGGTTGATGTCTCAATGGCCTTGGTCGATGTGTCAACGACCTTGGTCGATGTCTCAACGGCAGCGGTCAACGTCTCAACGGCCTTGATCGATGTCGCAATGGCCTTGGTCGATGTCTCAACGGCTTTGGTCGATGTCTCAACGGCAGCGGTCAAAGTCTCAACGGCAGCGGTCACTGTAGGCGACAATGGAGCCGGCGTGACTTTGATAGTTCCAATGTCCTCGACCGGATCAAATTCACCGCAGATGCGGCGGAGGCGATTCGCGGGACGTCGATGACAGTTCCCCGTCAAACTCGGCTTTGTCTTCCACTTCCTGATAAAATAGAACAATTTGTAAAGAAGCTACTTAAAAGTCGACATTCACTAAAACCCGACATACGTCGTGGATGTTAAAAGTGTACTGAGCATTGCATTGATCTAGTTTCATTCTAGTTGATCACCGCACCTATTGATAGATACTTATTGATCAATATGACAATAACATGTTACGTAAACATGATACGCTAGGATATATTGAAATAAACGTCAACACCACAAACAATCACCCGGCACTAACGTCATATTTTGGAAATCCCCTTGAGTTCACGGAAAAGCGACAATGTTACAAACGACTAGGAACTTCAACACAAGGCAAAAGAGATGAGAACATATCTAGCAAACATATATTGGAATAACTTGCTGATGTACAAGACTTGTTTAAAATATGAGATTGAGGGTATTACTGAAAACAAATTTCCATTAAGAAAACAAGGGAAACGGTCCAGGAATACTACACAAACCACAAAGAGACACTTAACATAGCTACAACAGAAATTAGAAAATGCAAATGAACCTTCGAACAAAAAATGGCAGGTAACATACAAACAATTACAGCAATAGTGCATATGCTTATGTAAGGAGTAAACAGAAAGTTCGAGATAAGGTTGGTCCACTGCAAAACAACAGTGGAAACATCATTTCAGACGGGTTTCTAATGGCAGAGGTCTTGAATGAGTATTTCAGCTCAGTTTGTACCACATAAGATATCAGCTCACTTCTAGTTCCATTTACTAAATTTGAGGGCAATAAATCAGAACATTTAAAACAGTTATATGTAACTCCTGAAATGATAGCAAAGAAAATTAATCAGATGAAAGAAAATAAATCACCTGGAGTTGATAGGATACCACCAAAACTGCTTAAGGAAATTGCTAAGAAAATTAGTACACCACTTGGGAAAATGTTTAAATTGTCACTAGAAGAAGGAATAGTTCCTCCAGAATGGAAAGAAGCAAACATTGCGCCGCTATTTAAGAAGGGATCGAGGAACAAGTCTGAAAATTACAGACCAGTGAGTTTAACATCAGTTGTATATCAATTATTCGAAACATTAATTATAGACCACATGGTGGAATTCCTTGTAAAACATGAATTAATAAATACATCTCAACATGGGTTCCTAAAAGAAGGTCATGTCTAACCAGTATCTTATGTTTTTAGAAGAAATTACAAAGTGGGTAGATGACGGGTCACCAGTGAATGTTGTCTACTTAGATTTTCAGAAAGCTTTCGATAAAGTGCCAAATCAAAGACTGTTACTTAAATTAAAAGCCGATGGTATAGGTAATGATGTAATCAACTGGATAGAAACGTGGCTTACACACAGAAGCAGAGAGTAATAGTGGATTGTGAGATTTCAAACTGGAAATCGGTTTTGAGTGGGGTACAACAGGGATCAGTATTATGTCCTATATGGTTTTAATATTTTATATATATATATATATATATATATATATATATATATATATATATATATATATATATATATATATATATATATATATATATATATATATATATATATATATATATATATATATATCAATGATTTGGAAGATAAGATGATATATGTAGCTAAGTACTGAAAGTTGCAGATGACACACAAAAGTATTCAGAAATATTTCTAATGATACAGATAAACAAACCTTTACAGGATGATCTAGATAAATTAGTTAAATAGTCAGAAAAATTGCAAATGTTATTCCATTTTGGGATGTGTAAATGCATACATATAGGATATAGAAACATGGACGAAAAATACAAAATGGGGGATACTGTACTAGGTAGAACCACACAAGAAAAAGACTTAGGAGTAGCATTTAATGCTGACATGAAAGTTTCAGAGCAATGTTGGATTGCTGCTTCAAAAGGAAATCAGATTCTAAGGCTATTTAGGAGAACTATCACGTATAAGGAGAAACAGCTATTTGTTCCCCTGTACAAAGCAATAGTTTGGAATATGGTATACAATCATGCAGGCCGTATCGAAAGAAGGACATAGACAAGCTGGAAAGAATGCAAAGAAGAGCAACTTAAATGATTCCAGAATTGAGAGACCTTAGTTATGAAAGTCGCTTATTAGAATGTGGTTTGACAACGCTGGAGACCAGGAGACTAAGAGGATACCAAATAGAAGTGTTTAAAATAGTGAACGGTTGTGAGGATGTTGATAAGAATATGTTATTCAAACTTAAAGAAGGCTGTAGAACCAGAGAACACGAAGCAACATTAGTTAAGGAACAGTGTAGGTAGGACATGAGAAAGTACTCTTTCTCACAGAGGGTGATAAATAAATGGAACAAACTGCCAAATGATTGTGTTAATGCTATATGAATATGTTTAAAAATAGAATTGACATATATCTGATAAGGGCGGGATATACATAGATGATAACATTTTTAGACTCTCGATAAGCCAATGGCTTCCTTGTCCACTTGCCATCTGGAACTTGTTGTTTGTGATGGCAATTTTGTTAAATCTTGTTAAAGGATAGCGGGTGCTCGGAGCATTTTGTTTCTTGTAAAGCGAATGATTAGAGGCCTTGGGGTCGAAACGGCTTCAACCTATTCTGAAACTTTAAATGGGTAAGAGATCCGACTCGCTCGGTTGGCTACTTTTGATAAGCGGAACTGGCGTTGTGGGATGAACCAAACGTCCGGTTAAGGCGCCGCCCAACGAGGACGCTCGTCAAATACCACAAAAGTGTTGGATGATATAGACAGCCGGACATAATATTAACTAGCCTGACACCGACAATTTTATAAATCAAACACATACAACATTGGGCAGTTTAGCAATTGTTTTTATTAATTGATTTATAAAACAAAACTTTACCCTTTATTATATTATTTGAATTGCAAATTATCAACATTCTAAGAAATGTGTTATAACAAACTAACTATTTCATCCAAATTAACTGCAATATCCACAATTAAACTAAGAGCAACAACGACAAAAACATAAGCATATGTGCATTTTCTAACCGTGCTGCCACCACGACTTCCGTTAATAAGGGTTAAGCCTACAGTTACATTTCCCATTGGTGGCCATGTTAACGTTTTGCATGATTATAAGAAAACGTGACCATCAAACATTGTAAAGGTTTTTACCAGCCGCTGCCATAAGTTTTGTCAAAAATATACATCTCTAAATCTTGTAGTATGCCTGTACGTGCGATACTTTGTAGTATGCCTGTATGTGAGATACCTTGTAGTATGCCTGTACGTGCGATACCTTGTAGTATGCCTGTACGTGAGATACCTTGTAGCATGCCTGTATGTGAGATACATTGTAGTATGCCTGTACGTGCGATACCTTGTATTATGCCTGTACGTGCGATACCTTGTAGTATGCCTGTATGTGCGATACCTTGTAGTATGCCTGTACGTGAGATACCTTGTAGTAGCCTGTACGTGCGATACCTTGTAGTATGCCTGTATGTGCGACACCCGTCAACGTTTACCAATATTTGCACGAATAAAGGCACACTCGTGTCTAGTGGCCAAAATAATCACAAATATCCCTCCACCTATTACAATTATCTAATAATCGACAATTTCACTCTCAACAGCTTCCACCAGCAAACCTGGCAATGTCCTGCTCAAATGCATTTATGTCGTCAGATCGTATGAATTTATCCAAACTTACTATGTCTTACATTCGTCTGTAACACACCAGGAATTCTAACTGAGGCATGACCCCAATTAAATAGGGAAGCTTTTGTGTAAGAAAGTGTACAATTGTGTATAAAGTTGCAGAATAATATACATGTAGACATATTATGGAACACTCCTGCTTGTCACGTCATTAATATTTGTTTGACAGCAAATTCAAAACAATGCCTTGCCCATAATATTAGCTGAAAACCAGTCACATGATTTAAATATAGGTCCATTTTGATAACTGATAAATCATAGATGATGCACACTAACTTTCTAGATAATGACGAGTCAATGTCTCTTTAGATATACCAATGACTTTATTTTCAAATTAATATTGTTATAATTGCTTGATTTAAACATATTCACCGTTTATGGATAAACATTTATTAGCATAAAAAGAAATACACATGTGGAACTAGTAGTGGAAACAATTGATGAATTACCCTGACACACAGTGACATATAAACCAAACAACGGTACAAAAATGCCACACACATGGTGCATTATGTAATACATTTCAACATATATTTACATTAGCAAACACCATCGTCAAACTCATATATACATATATCGAACACACGTACATATATATATATATATATATATATATATATATATATATATATATATATATATATATATATATATATATATATATATATATATATATATATATATATATATATATATATATATATATATATATATATATATATATATATATATATATATATATATATATATATATATATATATATATATGTATATATATATATATATATATATATATATATATATATATATATATATATATATATATATATATATATATATATATATATATATATATATATATATATATATATATATATATATATATATATATATATATATATATATATATATATATATATGTGTACATATATCGAACACACGTACATACGTAAATACACATTGTCTCCGAGTGTAACTAGTTTTTGACTTGAAGCAAATGTATTCTTATTCGTATTCGTAAAACGTGCTAAATACATGCAGATATTAATCTCTCCATTTTCTATCCAAAATAGTATGATCACAATATATTGAGGTCTGATCTCTTGGAATCTCGATACACGTGTACATTTATGCATGCCCCGAAAAAAACACTGCACTACTGAGAAGATCAGTTGTTTGACGGACATAGCGAAACATGATGGTTTTATTGTAACTTCAGAAAAGTAATCAAATCCACCACGATTACATGTACGGCATTCCACGTGAAAACCACCTGCGTTGCTCTTATTGCTATTTAAACTGACCTAATCAAACTATTGTGTTGGTAGTAAAACTCATATTTTTGTTTTGCCATTAAAATGTGTATGCGTCGCTGACAAAAACAATGGTTCTACAAAACAGTATCACGAAACGTGGGTACAACTTGTATTAAACATTATGGAAATAATACTCTCCGCGAAATCCGCTAGATGGCATTGGCCATTTGTCTTGGCCATTTGTCTTGCACCATTTTATGTACTGCAATATTGTATTTGATGTTTGTATCTGTTCTTGGACAAATATATCACAGTTCTGTCTCCGTCTCCTTTTTCAATGTCGCCCTTGTCGCCTTTTCTTCATACGCTGCCAAATGACCATTGTGATCACGAAGGATTCTATTGCGTCGAAGAGGGTTATGACGCTCGCGCCAATGAGCAGCCCCATCGAACCCCCGATATCACCTGTAACACGCATGAGCAACTGTTAATCTCTTCCCGTGTGATGTAAAACTCTGTTACTCTATAACATATAGCGAACGTCTGCGGATGCCTCAAAACATCCACATTGATGGGGCTGCCTATTTCTATGATTTAACTTCTGTTGTTTCAGAGCCAGTTTCGAACCTTTATGCTTGGTTCTGGTTAATATTTACAGGACAGCTCAAGTAAACATCAATGGCGCTCACTCGGAAAATAATTTTCGAACATTTTTAATTTTGGCAAATGTGAGCTGTGTCGCTTGGAATTGTCACTGCTGATTGTGGAAATGCAGTATAACGAGTTTGGCCGAAAAAAACGGATATGAATTCACACGCACGCACGCACGCACGCACGCACGCACGCACGCACGCACGCACGCACGCACGCACACACACACACACACACAAAGCCGATCCGTGATCTGCCAACAACACAACTAAGGTTTACTTAGTTTCTTAGAAGTTTAACAATACAAATGAGCCCTACTTAGTAAATCAATGAGAGTGTAGGCCTTAAGCTGCTCGTATTCCTGGACACGCATGTCGTGCATGAAGATATTCAGCTCCAGAAAGTTGCGACTGAAACACATTGTAAATTTCTGATTCATTACGACAAACAATAAACGGACGTTATTATTTTACCAATAGCTCAACATGACCACCGTTAAGGTCAATGGACATCACAATGGCAAAGTCCCAATTAAATTTGGTTAAAACGTTATAATTGTGTCTTAATTTGTATTTTGTTGATAAAACAAAAACTAGCAAGTTACAGAATGGTTGATTAAGAAATGGCATAGCTCTGCTTATTGCTGAACCGACACCTAGGTGATGGCCGTCAAGGGTCATACTCTCATATCAACACATTGTCAATCCTCTGTCAACACAACACCTAGCTGACGACCGTCAAGGGTCATACTCTCATATAAACTCATCGTCAAACCTCTGTCAATACGACACCTAGCTGACGACCGTCAAGGGTCATACTCTCATATAAACACATCGTCAAACCTCTATCAGCACGACACATTCAATGCAAGTTAATGTTTGACCATATACAAATACGTGCGATAGTAGCATATATTCCGGATGCGCTTAGAGTGGAGGGTGGAAGGGTGTGGAGAACTAGGGATATGGGGAGTGGAGGGTGGAAGGGTGTGGAGAACTAGGGATATGGGGAGTGGAGGGTGGAAAGGTGTGGAGGACTAGGGATATGGGGAGTGGAGGGTGGAAGGGTGTGGAGAACTAGGGATATGGGGAGTGGAGGGTGGAAGGGTGTGGAGAACTAAGGATATGGAGAGTGGAGGGTGGAAGGGTGTGGCTAACTAGGGATATGGAGAGTGGAGGGTGGAAAGGTGTCGAGAACTAGGGATATGGGGAGTGGAGGGTGGAAGGGTGTGGAGAACTAGGGATATGGTGAGTGGAGGGTGGAAGGGTGTGGAGAACTAGGGATATGGGGAGTGGAGGGTGGAAGGGTTTGGATAACTAGGGATATGGGGAGTGGAGGGTGGAAGGGTGTGGAGAACTAGGGATATGGAGAGTGGAGGGTGGAAGGGTGTGGAGAACTAGGGATATGGGGAGTGGAGGGTGGAAGGGTGTGGATAACTAGGGATATGGGGAGTGGAGGGTGGAAGGGTGTGGATAACTAGGGATATGGGGAGTGGAGAGTGGAAGGGTGTGGAGAAATAGGGATATGGGGAGTGGAGGGTGGAAGGGTTTGGATAACTAGGGATATGGAGAGTGGAGGGTGGAAGGGTGTGGAGAACTAGGGATATGGAGAGTGGAGGGTGGAAGGGTGTGGAGAACTAGGGATATGGGGAGTGGAGGGTGGAAGGGTGTGGATAACTAGGGATATGGGGAGTGGAGGGTGGAAGGGTGTGGATAACTAGGGATATGGGGAGTGGAGAGTGGAAGGGTGTGGAGAAATAGGGATATGGGGAGTGGAGGGTGGAAGGGTTTGGATAACTAGGGATATGGAGAGTGGAGGGTGGAAGGGTGTGGAGAACTAGGGATATGGGGAGTGGAGGGTGGAAGGGTGTGGATAACTAGGGATATGGGGAGTGGAGGGTGGAAGGGTGTGGATAACTAGGGATATGGGGAGTGGAGAGTGGAAGGGTGTGGAGAAATAGGGATATGGGGAGTGGAGGGTGGAAGGGTTTGGATAACTAGGGATATGGGGAGTGGAGGGTGGAAGGAGAAGAGGAAGACAGAGAGACAGATCGGTGGACTGCGTGAAGAGAGGTTTGGATGAAGGGGAAGAGTGTGGAGAACTAGGGATATGGAGAGTGGAGACGGGTGGTGCAGACGGTAGTTAAACGGGATCACTGACGAAGAAGAAGGGGGAACAAAACAATCGACGACCAGTATCGATGTCAACCTCAGTCAGTACTTCTGGGCAACAACAGCAGCTAACAACATTAATTAAGATGTTATTCAAATTCGCTTTTTAACCAAAATGTCCAAGTTTTGACACAATGTGTTGATTTCGACTTGATTATAATGGCCGATCTTACCACGATTTTGGTTGGAGACGCACGTATTCATGCACGTATAAAGCCATACACAATATGTAATAAAATACATGAACAAGTTCGACATAGTCATTTTAAATGCGTAAGCCTGCGTGTCCTACCTTTGGAGGAGGCCATTTGTATACAGTCTGCATTATAAGGGTGTGTATTTATAGATGTTGATGTTCTTAACTACACGAAGGTGTGCAATGGTTTATATGACACTAACATACCTGAAAAAACTTCCGTCCAATCGAGACTTTCGAAGGAAAGGTTCCAGCTTGTTCTTGAACACGACTAGTTGCCGTAGCGAGGAAGTCGCAAAGTTGAAAGACGGTTTGAGATCTTCCATTGCCTGGACGCATTCCCGATAGAGCCAACTATCACGTCGTAGTATCCTCCTATATATCGAACTGCTAATACTACCGTTGAAATAACTTTCCATGGCAGCTTTCTCGTAATCGGAAATGATATTGTAGTGAGCGTACTGTTTAGTTAGCCATGAACTCAGCAAAGTAGCTTTCGGAGCCGCGAACATAAGTTCATAGACATTGAAGTAGCCTTTTCCAGCGTACCGTTTAGTATACCATGAACTCAGAACAAAAGCTTTCGGATCCGCGAACATAAGTTCATAGACATTGCAGTAGCCTTTTCCAGTCTGTGCCATAGCGGTCGTCATTCTACGGAAACTTTCTTCTAATCTCGCAACCGAACCTTCATATTTCTCAACAAGTTTAATTGTTTTGTCTGACGTAAACATGATAGCAAGGGATAATTTACTGACGTTTGTTTCATTCTTCAGGTTCTTCAAGTATTCCACAAGTGTATTCTTATGCAATGAATTGGCGTAATCACGCCACTGATTCCGTATATCATTTCTGTTAGATTCATAATGAGCCATTTCGTTTTTAAACCAACGTGCGTTGCTATTTACCAAGTGACGTGCCATTTCTTTGATATAATTAGTTGTATTTGTAATAACCTGAAGCGGTTGTTGAATGACGAGCGACTCGTACAATCTCATGTCTCTGTCGTATTCGACTGAAGCTTCCAAAATCCCGTTGGAATTTAGAAGTATTTCTTCTACGTGACCATCGGCGATGTAGCTATGAAACAACCCATCAATATTTTCGATATATTTCTTAATATTTCTTCTGAGTCGAGTGTACGTCTGATTTATTACAGTGGTTTTGGGGAACAATTCTTCAGTTAGATAGAGCGAGTCGTAACTGCCATTCGGTGTAACCATGTTTTCTACCAACGGGATGGCATTACAGTAAGCGTCGTGCACTCGGTCAAGGTTGTATAAAGCTCTTTTCGACGCGATGAGCTTTTCTTCTAGACGCAGCTGTAGGGCTTTTCGCCAAGGTTTTATGTCACTCATATTGCCTGAATTGCTTAATATTTTAGAGAGTTCGAACGAGTCAGACATGCAATCATAAATATTCATGCTGTCCCAGCCGTTAATGAAGTCTCTCTGTAAGACTTCCCGCATCTTGTGCATTCCCATTTCCGCCACAAAGCTGTAAACGCCTAGTAATTATGTTCTCATCTTACTGCTCTTATCGAACAAATCGAAATTTTCTTCGTCAACGTCTTTCAATTGCATGAAGGGTATCTCACGTGGTAACGTAAGGATAACTCGTTCCGCATCCTCTATGTTAGCTCGACGTCTCTCTGGCAATATACGCTCCTTCGTGTCAAGCGATTCATTCAAGTTCTTCCCCGCTTTCTTGAGGAATGTTTCTAACAAATCAAATTGGTTTTCGTGGTTCTGGTTGGCGGACGCATAACTCACGGACGTTTTGTAATGCACGATATCACAAGCTTTCGGGCACACGCACGAGGCAGACAGGGTTTCGTAAACTATTTCTGAAAGGCAAACGTCCCTTTAAAATGAAACGTACAATGTAGTAATACATGCAGCACACTTGTAATTCTAATTAGGTCAGTGTTGTTAAATGAACTTTTTAATTGCGGGATTCGCGCTAAGTCAAGGGTTGCTAGGGGTAGGCAGTGCTAGTTGAGTCACAGGGTTGCTAGGGGTAGGCAGTGCTAGTTGAGTCACAGGGTTGCTAGGGGTAGGCAGTGCTAGTTGAGTCACAGGGTTGCTAGGGGTAGGCAGTGCTAGTTGAGTCACAGGGTTGCTAGGGGTAGGCAGTGCTAGTTGAGTCACAGGGTTGCTAGGGGAAGGCAGTGCTAGTTGAGTCACAGGGTTGCTAGGGGAAGGCAGTGCTAGTTGAGCCACAGGGTTGCTAGGGGTAGGCAGTGCTAGTTGAGTCACAGGGTTGCTAGGGGAAGGCAGTGCTAGTTGAGTCACAGGGTTGCTAGGGGAAGGCAGTGCTATTTGAGTCACAGGGTTGCTAGGTGTAGGCAGTGCTAGTTGAGTCACAGGGTTGCTAGGGGTAGGCAGTGCTAGTTGAGTCACAGGGTTGCTAGGGGAAGGCAGTGCTAGTTGAGTCACAGGGTTGTTAGGGGAAGGCAGTGCTAGTTGAGTCACAGGGTTGCTAGGGGAAGGCAGTGCTAGTTGAGTCAAGGGTTGCTAGGGGTAGGCAGTGCTAGTTGAGTCACAGGGTTGCTAGGGGAAAGCAGTGCTAGTTGAGTCACAGGGTTGCTAGGGGAAGGCAGTGCTAGTTGAGTCACAGGGTTGCTAGGGGAAGGCAGTGCTAGTTGAGTCACAGGGTTGCTAGGGGTAGGCAGTGCTAGTTGAGTCACAGGGTTGCTAGGGGAAGGCAGTGCTAGTTGAGTCACAGGGTTACTTGAGCCATTCATGTTTCCCAATAAGTGCCATTTCTCACAACGGTCAGAAAATGTGAGCTAAAAGTATGGATGTTGATGTTTTTTAAACTTTCGGTGATTTTGGTTAATTTCTGCTGGTGAGTAAACTATCCGTACGTGAATAGAATTTATTGTCTATGCACTTACAAACGGTTTAATTCTGCACAGGGAAGAATATTATTTACATCACCTCGTTCATTAGTTAGTAGTTAATTTAAAAGGCTTAATGTTGGTTTAGTTGATCAGCGGTTAAGGAACGAAGATGAGTGATCTTTACTAATGTCTATATGGAGGAGGGTAGCAATTTCTCGCGAAGGGATGGCTTTCCCCACCTTATCTTTCAGGTTTTTTTTAGAAAAGTGTCCCAACTTCTAAGTTTGCGTCCCACTGGAATCTCTATACGTTAGGTAATGGCTATTATCTGGTGGAAGGCGTCGGGATATTTCGTTTTTAACTATTCTACATAGGCAGGTACGTTAGCAACTTGATGGAGATACATCGAATAAAAGCACCACATTTATTTTTGCTACTTCCCATGGAACCGTATATTCGTGCCACGGAAACGTATACGCAGTTTTACCGTACTTCACCATATGTTAGCTCAAGGCGTTGTTTATAGTAATATTACATGACAACTGGTTGTTCATAGCGAAACAAATGTCATGGTTTGGGGGTTCTACACATAAAAGAGATATCATAAATTAACCACGTGCAACTAAAATCAAGAATATCACGCCAGTGGTTAATTCGAAAGGTGTGGGAGATACAAGTAATTTATCTTGTTGGCTGAGAGCTGATATGTTAACCATGGAAATCGGGTAACCTAGACAACGCGTGACGTATTACGTGAGACCGGCATTCACATAACCAATTCAAAGTCTCAAACAAGCGTGCTATTTCCTCAGAAAGAGGACTAGTTTAGTAAACAAAAGCCAAAATGTGTTAGACAAGTTGAGTTTTGACGTATTGTCAAGTCTAGGTATACGTGTATATCAATGTATTTTTATTTGGCGAACGAATTGTGTTAGACTTCGACATCCGTGCAGTAGGGTTATCTAGCAGTATGGTTAGGCCCATGAAATTAAGACGATGTATGTTCAACAAAGTGTTCACACTTAAACCACTGGCGTGATATTCTTAGTTGTATTTACAAATAATTATGTTAGCGTAATTCTTACAGGTGCATAGGAACAAAATCATGACTTTTGTTCCCTTTAAAATTACAATGATTAGCAAACTTTATTTATTACTTTGTTACATATAACTCATCTGTACTTCAAATGATTATCTAGTGACTGTAGAGCACAATAGTTCTTTACTTTGCCACATAGAACTCATCTGTACCTCAATTGATTATCTAGTGACTGTAGAGCACAATACTTTGCTACATATAACTCATCTGTACTTCAAATGATTATCTAGTGACTGTAGAGCACAATAGTTCTTTAATTTGCTATATAGAACTCATCTGTACCTCAATTGATTATCTTGTGACTGTAGAGCAAAATAATGCTTTACTTTGCTACAAAGAACTAATATGTACTTCAAATGATTATCTGGTGAGTGTAGAGCACAATAGTTCTTTACTTTGCCACATAGAACTCATCTGTACCTCAACTGATTATCTAGTGACTGTAGAGCACAATACTTTGCTACATATAACTCATCTGTACCTCAAATGATTATCTAGTGACCGTAGAGCGCTATAGTTCTTTACAGCGAAACTGAATTATCGACACCAACACTCGGAACTCGCAAGCCAGCGGAAACGTCACCGTGGCTAAATTAATGTCAACAAGTACGGCGAAAAGGGGCAACCGCAAGTATTCATTGTCGTACGGTGTTTACTGTTGTGCTTCGCTGTTACTATGGCTGTACACGGAACTTTGCCCGAATTTTCGGGAAAGGACTGGTCGTCCTACATGGACAGGCTGGGTTTTTATTTCAGCTGACACTAACGCTGTCAATAAGCAGCAGGCCATTTTGCTTTCGGTCATAGGCACTGACACTTACACTCTGTTGCGCAGTTTGACAGCGCCACGAAGACCAGCTGAGTTGACATACAAAGAACTGTGCGATTTACTTTCTTCTCATTTTGAACCCAAACCAAACGCCACATTACAGCGATATAATTTCTATTCAGCATACCGCAAACAGGGCCAAAGTGTCAAAGACTTTGTGGCAGAGTTAAAAGGGTTAGCACGTAACTGTGATTTTGGCAAGACCAGCACAGGGGTTAATTTAACTGAAACATTAATCTTGGAGGAAAACCTACGGGACAAGTTAGTGTTTGGTGTGGCAGACACTGCCATCCAGCGGAGATTGCTGGGGGAGTCGGACTTGAGTTTTGATAAAGCTTTTCAGTTAGCTCTAGCTATGGAGTCAGCTGCCACAAACGCGGCACAGCTCCACACTAAGGACACTACTGTGTATTACGCCGACGCAGACAAGGTCTCCACGCGTAAACAGTGCAGTCACAAAGTAAAAAAAGGGACTCCCACTCATTCGCAGGTGAAAGCATGTTACAGGTGTGGCAAGACGACACATCTGCCAAGCGAGTGTCGTTTCAGAGACACTGATTGTCGTTTCTGCAAGAAGATAGGTCACATCGAGAGCAATTGTTTCTCAAAGAAATACAAGCCAAGGAATCACACCCATCACATGAGAGCAACGGGGCGAGAAGAGAATCATGGGTCGATGTATTCGCTGTACACAGTGAAGGGGCCACGCCCTGACCCGATTGTTACCTCACTCAATGTTGATGGACAGATGTTACAGATGGAGGTCGACACAGGAGCTACCCTATCCGTCGTCAGTGAAGAGACGTGGCGTCGACACTGGACGCGACCACGTCCACACTTGGAGCATTCACACGACACCTTGCGCACATACACCGGGCAGTGCGTGAAGATCAAGGGCATCATGGACGTGAAGGTCGAAGGCAAAAAAGGAGAATGTCACACACTTCCACTGATGGTCGTTTCCGGAAACGGACCAAGTTTGCTAGGCAGAAATTGGCTCAGCATGCTACAACTTGATTGGACCAGGATCCATCATTTAGGTGCGTCGTCTTCGACACGTCGAGACGATAGAACGTCAGATCCGCGACTTGAGGCGTTACTCCAGAAGTATGACGCGGCTTTCAAAGACTCGCACCTAGCCGCCAAGACAGAGGCAGCGAAGATCTATGTCGAAGAAAATGCGACACCAAAGTACTTCAAAGCTCGACCATTACAGTATGCTATGCGCGACATGGTGGACAAGGAACTGGATCGTTTGCTGGCAGATGACATCATAGAGCCAGTACAATACTCTGATTGGGCGACCCCGGTAGTTCACAACTTGGCAATGGCACATCCTACACGAAACTCGATATGCGCCACGCCTATGAACAAATCGAGTTACATCCCGAAAGTCGCAAGTATGTAACGATCAACACTCCTAGGGGGCTATTTACTTACAAACGCCTTCCCTATGTAGTATCCTCAGCACCGGACATTTATCAGCGAGTGATGGACTCTTTACTCAAGGGCAGCAAAAACACTATGGTGTATCTCGATGACGTGCTTGTAACTGGAAGGACTGACGAAGAACACTTGCAGACACTGGATCTGGTGATGGAATGCCTGATGAGCGCAGGTTTCTGCTTGAAGAGACAAAAATGTCACTTCATGGTCGAGGAGGTTGAATACCTGGGCCATCGCATAGACGCCTTGGGCATTCATCCATCGGGACACTCACTCGTGGCCGTTCGAGACGCTCCCGTTCCTGTTAACGTGGCAGAGCTTCGGTCGTATCTGGGTATGGTAAACCACTATGGTAGGTTTGTATCCAACCTCTCGACAGTTCTGGCACCACTGCACCATCTATTGAGGAAAGAGACGAGATGGCGTTGGAGCAAGGCTCAACAGGACGCTTTCGCGCAGACGAAGGATATGCTGAGTACACCTCAGGTAATGATTCACTTCGACTCCTCTACGCCACTCGTGCTCACCTGTGACGCATCGCCGTACGGAGTCGGTGCGGTCCTCGCACATGCGTTTGACGACCGTGTCGAGAGACCGATCGCGTACTACTCAAGAAGCCTTTCGGCAGCTGAGAAAAACTACGCGCAAATTGACAAGGAAGGGCTAGCTGTCATCGCAGGGCTAACCAAGTTTCACCAGTACCTGTGGGGTCGACCATTCCTGATCGTGACGGACCACAAACCACTTCTGGGTCTTTTTGGAGAGTAGAAAGCAGTACCGCAAATGCTATCTCCTCGTATGCAGCGATGGGCTTTGACATTGGCAGCCTATGAGTACCAGATCGTCCACAGGCCGGGGTCGAGTATATCCCAGGCCGACGCACTGAGCCGCCTCCCGCTAGGTAGCGCACCGACACACGTGCCGGTGCCAGGAGATACTATACTAGCAATGCAGTATATGGACATGTCGCCTGTGACGTCTAGCGACATTCGCAATGAGACGATGCGTGACGCGATACTCTCTCAAGTCTTCATGAGAGCGAGAGATGGTTTCCCACAACAGGAGGACAATGATCTACTGAAGCCCTACCATAAACGGAGGACCGAGCTCAGCATCACTGATGGTTGTCTCATGTGGGGCGCACGTGTAGTCATTCCCAGTCGCTACCGCAATGCGATGCTGGAGGAGTTACACAACGCACATTCAGGCATAGTGCGTATGAAAGCCGTGGGCCGCAGTTTCATGTGGTGGCCCGGCATTGACAGTGACATTGAAAGAACAGTCAACTCGTGCAACATGTGCAGGCGAAGCCGCCATAAGCCTACAGAAGCTCCACTGCAGCCATGGTAATTCCCTGACAGACCGTGGTCACGAGTGCACATCGACTATGCCGGACCGGTTATGGGAAAGATGATCCTAGTGGTCATAGATGCGCATTCCAAGTGGATTGAAGCCTACACGACTTCTGGGTCTACGTCAACCATCACGATCAGCAAACTCAAATGGATCTTCAGTTCACATGGCATACCGGATGTCATCGTGATAGACAACGCTACAGGCTTCGTCAGTGAAGAGTTCCAGAGTTTCTGCCGACGCAATGGTATAAAACACGTAACCAGTGCGCCCCATCACCCAGCAACGAACGGCCTCGCCGAGAGGGCCGTGGGCATCCTCAAGGGAGGGGTACAACGCCTACAAGGTGATCTCGAGACATGAATCGCTCACTTCTTACTCGACTACAGAATCACGCCACACACCACAACAGGCGTATCACCAGCAGAACTGCTGACTGGGCGAAAACTGAGGACGAGGTTGGATCGGATAATACCTGACGTGTCCGGCAGAGCGATCAGCAAACAGACAACACAGAAAGAGAGACACGGCCAACACACACAGGCACGACAATATCAACCTGGTGACCTGGTGTACGTGCTGATGTATCGTGCAACAAAACTAACTGGACTCCAGGCATTGTTGTCACACAGACGGGTCCGGTATCATACACCGTACGTCTTGAAGACGGCACGATCGCCAGACGCCACATCGACCAGCTACAAAGTGGACTGTCGAGCAGTCAAGTGGTTCGAGAGTTTCCCATTTACGTGGAGGAGCCGCGACAGCGAACGATCGAGCCGGAGCCGTCCGAGGCGGAGAACAGGACATCGACTCCGACGGAGAACAGGACATCGACTCCGACAGCAACGTCGACGCCGGCGCCGTATAGGCCAGCTCAGCCAACCGACCGCACACCGCCCGAGCCGGAGTTTGAACTACGTCGTTCAACACGAGTCAGACAGCAACCGAAACGTTTCGACTTGTAATAACATGTATAATGCAAATTTATAGTACTCAGTTCATACTGGACTCTGCATATAGTTATGCCAGTTGGCAGCAGTTTATTTCAAGGACACTAGCCAATTGGGCACTTAACGATAATGTTCATTTTGTTATTATACGCTTTACAGGACTGTGGAACAGCAACTAACGTTGGGAGGAATGTGGTATATGTGATGGCTATTGTACTTACGAGCCACTATGTATTGGCTACCAGTTCCCTTACGGTTCTCAGCCCCAGTTCGAGAATAAATGTCAGCAAATAAACATGCGTTCACTACACTTTGCCATATAGAACTCATATGTACCTCAACTGATTATCTAGTGACTGTAGAACACAATAGTTATTTACTTTGCCACATATAACTCATATGTACTTCAACTGATTATCTAGTGACTGTATAGCACAATAGTTATTTACTTTGCTACATAAAACTCATATGTACCTCAACTGATTATCTAGTGACTGTAGAGCACAATAGTTCTTTACTTTGTTACATAGATCTCATCTGTACCTCAACTGATTATCTAGTGACTGTAGAACACAATAATTATTTACTTTGTCATATAGAACTCATCTGTACCTCAACTGATTATCTAGTGACTGTAGAGCAAAATAATTATTTACTTTGCCACATAGAATTAATCTGTACCTCAACTGATTATCTAGTTACTGTAGAGCACAATAGTTCTTTACTTTGCTACATAGAACTCATATGTACCTCAAATGATTATCTAATGACTGTAGAGCACAATAGTTCTTTACTTTGCAACATAGAACTCATCTGTGCCTCAAATGTTTATCTAGTTACTGTAGAGCACAATATTTATTTACTTTGCCACATATAACTCATCTGTACCTCAACTGATTATCTAGTGACAGTAGAGCACAATAGTTCTTTACTTTGCTACATAGAACTCACCTGTACCTCAACTGATTATCTTGTGACTGAAGAGCACAATAGTTCTTTACTTTGTTACATATAACTCATCTGTACCTCAACTGATTATCTAGTGACTGTAGAACACAATAGTTCTTTACTTTGCCACATAGAACTCATCTGTACCTCAACTGATTATATAGTGGCTGTAGAGCACAATAGTTCTTTACTTTGCCACATAGAACTCATCTGTACCTCAACTGATTATCTAGTGACTGTAGAGCACAATAGTTCTTTACTTTGCCACATAGGACTCATCTCTACCTCAACTGATTATCTAGTGACTGTACTTCACTTTCAACAGAGCGGGTTATAGGGGAAATCTAGTCGTTGACCGTAGTGCGGCAGACAAGTCCGAGTTTTCGGCTGGACCAAGTTTTGTCGTCTATGTTTCTTGGCTGATTGACCAAGACTAGGTTGTACACTTTCCGTGCAGTTACTGATTCGTAAACACAAATTTCCATACCCTGCAAAATCACGAGTGTTTTCTTTGTCAAGCAATATGTATTAAGATAACAATGTAACCCTGTATCTACGTGACATTTTTTTGCTATTGTCACCCCTACAGACACTACTCCTGATCATTTTGTAGGTGCTGTTATTGATATACTAGCCAAGCCATTCCCATACCATATACCAGCACCCACAGAGCGATGCCGAATGGCTCAACATTGCCAGGAGTAATGCCAATAGATATCCTAATTGCAAGAAAATAAATTTCATTTGGCTAAACGGTTACAAAAGTTCTCGCAACTCAACATGGTTAATGGTTTGGATAGGACAATGCTTGAATACTTGATGTCTTTCAAAATGGCAAGCAAATTGACCGTGAATAATGCCAGTGGGTGACCCAATAACAAAATACCAATTTAATGTGGTTGAAGTGTTACAAGTTTAAATGCATTTTGTTTGTTTTACCAAATTTACACAAGTTACCTTACAGGGTTGGGTTATATTTTGGCCAGGAAATCAATATCTGCACTCCCACAGTGACAAATGACCAGAAGTAATGTATATAGATGTGGCAATAAAAATAATAAAATATGTATATCATGGCAAAATTGGTACCCGCTACCTTACTTCCTTTAGTCCATGAGCAGTAGCGTTGAACACGGACATAAATAGCACAAAGCTAATTTGCTAAGGATTGTTGCAAATTGCCATATTAAACAACATATGAAAAATCCTATAGTTTTCGCGTCGGTGTGAGTTTGTCACATCAATTCTAGATACTTGAGAAATATCATAGAATGTAGGCGATTGGCTTGAAATCACTTCCTTTCGTGAATTCCGCTCTCCGGTCATTGAACATGACAACATAAATCTTGATAAAATCTATTAGCCATCACATCACAACTGATAAACACAATGTTGCCACTTAAACATTAAATAGAAAGGTAAAGTTCTTAGTCAAAAAAATAAACTATGCATCGTGGTTGGTATCAATTAAAAGTGACTTTGTCTACTCGTTTTCATAGTAAAATAATTGTTTTACGATAAAATTATATAAGGATATTTAGATTGTTCTCTGCTACTTCGAAACTATTTCGTAAGTTATTTGTAAACGACGATTCTGCCGTTAATGAAATTCTAAAATTATAACCAGGAGATGAACAGCCAAAAATGTATATTCGTGCGAAAGTTGTTCTAGCATTAAAAACGACGATACGTATAATCGATAATTGTTTTACTTCGTCTTTCAACCAATATCAAAGCATCAGTTTGGGAATGCACATATCCCAAGCCACATGATATTGCGATTCACCGTACACCAATTCCAGTTTTCCGGTAGGCAGCAGGTACTACGGGGTATGAAAACTAATATGTGCTGACTCTTATCAACAAGTTAATAACCTAAGGAATCAGACAACAAACATTTGTGTTTTTATCCGGTATGTACCCATATCATCAATATATGTCGCTAATTTACCTGACTAACAGTCGATGAACTGTAATATTTCAATATCCGCTTACCTAACGCTGGCAGCAGGCAGCTTGTGTATCGGGAGACGTTACACACGGGCGATTCGTCTGTGATCAATAATACAACTGATAGTTATTGATAGCACACTTAGCTTCGACTAGCACAACACAGCAGATGGCGGTGTATGTAATCAATTTACTTGATTCAGTTTATTAATTTAGCGTTTCACATCCATTGGATTATATTTACAGTTGAAGAATTTGTGCAGGCTATCTGGCAACAACTTACTATTTGCTTTACATTCACAACATAAATTATTAATTGTATTAAGTCATGAAGGAATAGGAATACCTCAAACGCAAACTAATGTATTAGTATGACATCGTTATTGAACTTAGTACGACACAGCTATTGAATTATAGTAATGGGCAGTTGTATTAAAGCGAAACCTATTTCATTATTTTGGGGTTATGTACATAAAAGAGATAATACAAACTAATCATGTGCAACTAAAATCAAGAATATCGCCAGTGATTTAACGCCTAATTTATCCGGTTGACTGAGGGCTGACGTGCAAACCAGTTCGATCGATAACCGCATGTGCAGTTCTACAAAAATATGGTAACCTTGACTACGCGTGACGTAGAAAGTGAGACAGGTATACATAGAACCAGCGCAACGTCTCAAAAATCATGCTATTTTATTAGAAAGCATGGTTATATCGTATTGGCGAGAACATGGCTATATCGTATTGGTGAGAACATGGCTATATCGTATTGGTGAGAACATGGCTATATCGTATTGGTGAGAACATGGCTATATCGTATTGGTGAGAACATGGCTATATCGTATTGGTGAGAACATGGCTATATCGTATTGGCGAGAACATGGCTATATCGTATTGGTGAGAACATGGCTATATCGTATTGGCGAGAACATGGCTATATCGTATTGGCGAGAACATGGCTATATCGTATTGGCGAGAACATGGCTATATCGTATTGGCGAGAACATGGCTATATCGTAATGGCGAGAACATGGCTATATCGTATTGGCAAGAACATGAATAAGTGTGTACAAATATATTTCCTTTTGGCGAGCGAATTTTTTTAGACTTCAACACTAGTGACGTAGGGTTATCTAAGAGTATGGCGTGGTGCCTAAAATTAAGAAGCTGTGTATTTAACACGGTATTCCTACTAAACCACTGGCGTGATATTCTTAATTATAGTTGCATGTGGTTATGTTTTTTGCAATCATAACACATCATAATGAACTATTAACCTGTATCGGCGAAAGGTGGCATATAGTAATCTCTGCAGCCACACTTGTAGACAACGAAGTCAGTTACGCATTCCCTGTAGCAGGCTGCCTGCGAGTAACGACTGAAGTAGCGCAGCTTTTGGTGTCTCACACAGTCACCGTATGGTGGCGGCAGGTTGGTCTCCTACAATATCAACATTCAACCGACGAATGGCTGCGAGTAACAACACAAGCCCAACCTATGAATGTGTCTCACACAGTCACCGTGTGGTGGCGGCAGGTTGGTCTCCTACAATATCAACATTCAACCAACGAATGGCTACGAGTAACAACACAAGCCCAACCTATGAATGTGTCTCACGGTTTGATTGGATATCTTTGCATCTTATTATCACATTTATAATTAATTCGTTTAACAACGTTTCCACATAAATTCCCGCAAATTTCTGACAAAAAAAATATATCATGATATAACATTGTATATCATGGCAAACAGTGGTAAACTATGGTTTGCCATGCTTTGTCATATTGAACATATGATAATGTCTGGAATATTATGGTTTACCAATGTATACAAAAAACTTAATTTTTTTTTCACAAAAGTTGAAAGTCAAAATTATGAGAGCGAGTGTAACGCCGGCGTACGTATGTGGTCTTGAGACGGCGGCACTAACAAGGCCACAACAACAGAAGCTAACATTTGCGAGATCAACTAGGTCCATAGAATTACAGGAACAAAGCAGGTGGATGACGTGAGGGAAGATTTTGGGAAACCGTTCAGGTTAACAGGAAGAATAGTAAGAATCCGGATTGTGATTAGAGGCGGTGAGAGCGTAACGCCGCAAGTTGTATAGCGGGGATTTACGAGTTACTCATGTGGCATATGGAGCCACATCCGGGCACATCCATTTACTGACGACCAGTGGTGCACTGCCCTACTTTGCTGGTGCCCGATAGCAGCGGGGTCACGGACTAGGAAGTCTGTTCGGAGGTCTGCTGCGCAGCACCATGCCATTCATCATGAGAGGAGCCGTGGCTTTGGGAAAGGGAGCGTTGAAGACCGGTGTGCACATCGCCGATGATTTTTAGTCCAGCAGAGCTTAAAAAAGGCAGTCGAACGAAGCATCATTGACAGCCATATAGTAGAAGTCAAGATACGCGCTGAAGTCAAGATTCGACTGGTACGCAGTAAGAACGTGTTCGCGATCATGGCCGTTGGGCCCAACCCCAATTACAAGATCCAAATCGTCACCGCCACTTTATTCGCAAAGAAGACCTTGAATCCGTCCGTGCAGATGGCGCACATCAAGGCCCTCGAGAAGAGCACAGCCAAGTATCCGATGCGTTCCGTCGACTGCAAGGTCTACTCCATTCCCACGGGAGCACGGTCGGATACGCATGAGAACCTGTTCCTCGGCACCCTGCCGAAACGTCTGGTGCTGCGTTGTATCGATATTGACGCATACAGCGGTTCGTACGACAAGAATCCGTTTCACTCCAAGAACAACGACATCAACTTCCTCGCCGTGTACGTAGACGGCCAACAGATACTTTCCAAACCTTTCCAGCCAAATTTCGATGACAACCTCTTTATCAGGAGCTACCTCAACCTATTCACCTCGACAGGTAAGGTGTGGCAGGACGATGGGAACGGACTGTCTCGCAACGGCTTCCGGCACCTTATTCGGTTTTGACCTGACCCCGATGCTTGGACATACATTTTTTTCTTTGTTATTATTTGCAACTGTTTCATACATACATACATACATACATACACACACACATACATACATACATACATACATACATACATACATACATACATACATACACACATGCATACATACAAACAGCTTTCAAGCAAATTGTTTGCACTCGATTTTAGCAAATGCAATATTTTTTAAAATATGGTGTCGTTGACGCCGGGCTCCGGGATTCATCGGGCACATTTGGGGTCATCCGGCCCCTTCGTCTAGTTCATAGACTTTTTGACAATAAACAGTTAATTAAAAAACAATTGATTATGTGGAGCCTGCAACCATATCCTGGCTGTACTTGGCCACCAGCGGTGGCGCAACGAGGTGCTAGCTGCCAGAAAACAACGTGTAAATTGTCCGTCGGTGGATGACGCCAGACGCCACATGCCACATAAGGGCAGCAGTTTTGTGTGAAGTTGTCTTTTTTCCATCTTAATTGCGGACTGCTCCTTTTCCTGCGGTAGTAGTATGTGGCCTATTTCAATGAAAGTGGTGTTGTCTTTTTCGCTACACTTTCATTGCAATAGGCCACATAATATTGCCGCAGGACAAGGAACAGTCCGCAATTAATATGGGGAGGCTGCGATATATATATATATATATATATATATATATATATATATATATATATATATATATATATATATATATATATATATATATATATATATATATATATATATATATATATATATATATATATATATATATATATATATATATATATATATATATATATATATGTGTATGTATATATGTATGTATATATGTATGTATATATATATATATATATATATAAATATATGTATATATATATGTATATATATATATATATATATATATATATATATATATATATATATATATATATATATATATACAAGGAGATCAGGGGAAGAACATATAATATCGTATACGTGCATGTTGCCACAATGGAAAGCAAATCAAAATGTAACTTACTTTCGAGACGCTTAGTGCAACAAATGTGTGCATTCCTGCTGGGATGTTAATTCCAAAGTCCTGCACTAATGGTACGTCACTCTGATTGTGAAGAAGAAGCTTAAGTCCAACTGCATTGTTTGGACCCTTCATGTATTCGTACTGTTCGATGTTTAACACCAGTTGCAGTCCGCGTTTCACACCTACAGAACACCAATTCTTTTTTACGGTGTAACATTCAATTGGATATAGTAAAAAATAATGAATTTTTTTTTATTGTATGCTTCATGCATTCTGATGAAACAAAGAAACCATCAGATTAATACAAAGGGAACTGTAGATGTAGAGAATCGTGCGTGCAATGATTATCCACATCCTGTTAATGTGTGTTATTTGATAGTCATAATGTGAAATCGTTTACAGGCCTCGCAATGCAACTGTAAATGCTGTAGAAGATAGGGTTATTTACCAGTTGTATAGATCATCGATTTAGGACTAGTCCGGGCGTTGAACGTGAAGCACACTCCAGCATCAGTCACCTGGAAATCTTCGTGACTGCATGGCGTGCTCTTCCATCGACAACTAATGAGACAGTAATACGTAGGTGATTACGGAACAAATCAAACAAATATCGTAGTACCATGTCATAACGTGTATCATGTTTGGTGGGCGATGTTGACTAAAATATAGAGAAACGTGGCAGGGCTATGTTTATTGAATTTCCAGAGGGGGAAATGTACCGAATGGGCATTTTCTATTCCCGTTCACTTCTTTGCACCCGTTTCAATTCCACTAAAATGGCCACATATGGCATGATTGGGGCATAATTGTGGGAGGACAATTCGCCTGGCTGGAAGGGGGTAAATGAAACGACTGGGGCAATTTCCTCCCACATTGCATGTAAAAAAAGCCCTAAATGTTGTCAGTCTATATAAAATCAAATCAAGTTTATTTAGACAACGCATATCTCTAAAAATAGAATCAGGGTGTTTACAATAAATAAAATAAATAAAATAAATATATATATATATATATATATATATATATATATATATATATATATATATATATATATATATATATATATTTTATATATATATATATATATATATATATATATATATATATATATATATATATATATATATATATATATATATATATATATATATATATATATGATATATATATATATATATATATATATATATATATATATATATATATATATATATATATTTTATTTATATGTAATATATATATAGATATATATATATATATATATATATAATATATATATATATATATATATATATATATATATATATATATATATATATATATATATATATATATATATATATATATATATATATATATATATATATATATATATATTTAAATATATATATTTTTTTCATCATCATCAGTATTATCGTCAGTGTCGTCATAGTCATTACTGTACGTAATATATAGCCAAACGCATATGCAAGAGTAACCAGGCTATAACAACAAACTCACGACGCAATCATATCTTCCTTGAGGTGAGCATGTTGTAGGTAGACATCCTGCATCGATTGGTTTCCGACGCCCCACTTTGTATAGTTGAACGTGGAGATGTTTTTTTCCTTGTACATTTCGTCCAACCAACGGTAAGAATCTTTCTCTGCTGCTGTAACTAGTCTGCAAGAAAGACCGCGAAGTGTAATGTGTGTTCGTGTGAGTGCGTATGCGTGTGCTTGTATGGTGTGTGTATGTTAACATGTGATAACATCGGTATCATTGTGTTCAATATATCCTCATCTAGAAGACGCATATGAGTATTTTTTATTGAAGACAACAGCAATAGTCAATACCTGAAAGTGTTTTGATTGCAAATGGTGACGGCAGGAAAGACGATAGGTTCTTGCCGTGACATCGTGCTCTTCATTCTGACAGGCCAGCTCAAGTACAGTAGCATTAAACGTTGACATTGGAAGAAGAATAATAATGAGCTGAGCAACACGATTGTGATCCAGAAAATCCTGCAACATAAGAATATGTCGGATTTGTTTAACATGTTTAAGATTTAACAAGATTTGCCATCCAAGCTAAATACCCAGATGACAAGTGGACAAGGAAGCCATTGGTTTATCGAGGGTCCATCAGTGTTCGTCTACGTGTAACCCGCCCTCCTGAGATATGTGTCCAACTTGTTTTTAAACATATTCACGCAGATAACGGTTGTACAATCCGTAGTTAACTTGTTCCATTAATTGCCTGTCCTCTGTGAGAATGAGTACTTATGTTCTCTATCTTTCATATTTCTATAAATATTTTCATACCCATTCAATATCTTAAAAACTTCAATCTGATCTCATCTTAACCTTCTTATCTCTAGAGTTGTTAAACCACATTCTTTCAGGCGTTCTTCATAATTAAGGTCTCTCAGTTCTGGAATAATTTTAGTTGCTCTCCTCTGTATGCTTTCTAGAGTATATATGTATCCTTCTTACTATATGGTCTCCACGCTTGTATTCCGTATTCTACATCAGCTCTAACTATAATTAGCTTTTTTATCCCTGTAAGTTATGTTACTCCTAATCAACCCAA
>BSQZ01000131.1:402500-432500 GCA_033239005.1 Lamellibrachia satsuma
ATATATATATATATATATATATATATATATATATGTATATCAATTATTATATGAACTATTGATCTATATTCATTACCAGCTGTTAGTCGCAAACAGTCTTCTTTTATTGTATGTCATTATTATATGAACAGTTATCCTATTGATTGACATTTTACCATTATTATATTAACATTTTACCATTATCGACGAAAATCGCGTATGAAAGAAATATAATACCCCTTATTATCAAAGGATGACGTGTATCATCATCATCATTACCTTGTCGCCTCTGTCGTGGTAAACACCCACAAGCAAATTGTTAAGAGCCTCTGACGAGGTGGACACACCCGTACGCTCGATACCTCTGGAGGGTGGTAAATACCCGCAAATATCTTGCATCTAATAAGTCGACCCTTTTGGTGTATTGTTATTAATCAATGAAATGTTCAATTAAAAATTATGTCACTTGTATTGTACGGCTATCTGTTGATCGATCTGAAACAGGACACGTCCGATGATCTACGCTTGCGCACGACCATCTTTCCCGACGACGTCGTTCAGTCCGTCTACCTACCGAAAGTACAAACAGTCGAGCGCGAGGCGCTAGTCTTCATTAGCACGATGTCAGAGCGCATGAAACGACACATCTTGTGTCTACAGATGCTGAATAGAAATAAAAACATAAAACTACGCAAGGCTATCATCGCCAACGCCGACGCCGACTTCCTCTGCTGTCTCGCAGGGTGCGCCTACAACATCTTAAGAGGGAACGTCCCGTTGTCTGAGGCGCACAAGAAGAATCTGCAGAAGTACAGGACGTACACGCGTCAATTGACGAACAAGAGTACGTCTACCAAGAAGAATAAACAGATCCTACAGACCGGCGGCTTCCTGTCAACCGTTCTAGCTCCGTTGCCGAGTTCGGTGATCGTTCCTTTACTCAAACAAGTGCTCGGTGGATGGATGGAGCACACGCGTACAACGGCCTTGGTAGCCCGATGTTGCTAGAGACTCTTCGACCGCCGCCGACAGACACCGTCGGTAAGGTCTTGCTAGGACTTGATGCCGAGATGACCTCCATCATCGATCGAAAGGACCCAAGCGACGGGAACAAAGTAAAGTTGTACAATCAGGTCTCGCAGCGGTACAACGACTTGACGGATAGACGCATCAAAGCACCGACTCGCGTGGTCGTGGTGAACGAGGATGAGCCGATTCCTGCAGCAGCGGCGGCGGCTGCACAAGTAGAGGCTCCGAGAGACGTCGACGACCTCGGCGCCACCGTTCCCAAGACCGTGCATGTCAAGTCAAAAACACGTCGCGTGGACCGATCTACAGTTAATCACTAAATATATATATATATATATATATATATATATATATATATATATATATATATATATATATATATATATATATATATATATATATATATATATATATATATATATATATATATATATATATATATCAATTATTATATGAACTATTGAATCTATATTCATTACCAGTCGCAAACAGTCTTCTTTTATTGTATGTCATTATTATATGAACAGTTATCCTATTGATTGACATTTTACCATTATTATATTAAAATTTTAATATTATCGACGAAAATCGCGTATTAAAGAAATATAATACTACTTATTATCGCACGACCATCTTTCCCGACGACGTCGTTCAGTCCGTCTGCCTACCTAAAGTACAAACAGTCGAGCGCGAGGCGCTAGTCTTCATTAGCACGATGTCCGAGCGCGTGAAACGACACATCTTGTGTCTATAGATGCTGAATAGACATAAAAACAAAAAACTACGCAAGGCTATCATCACCAACGCCGACGTCGACTTCCTCTGCTGTCTCGCCGGGTGCGCCTACAACATCTTAAGGGGGAACGTCCCGTTGTCTGAGGCGCACAAGAAGAAACTGGAGAAGTACGAGACGTACTCGCGTCAACTGACGAACAAGAGTACGTCGACCAAGAAGAAGAAACTGGAGAAGTACGAGACGTACTCGCGTCAATTGACGAACAAGAGTACGTCGACCAAGAAGAAGAAACTGGAGAAGTACGAGACGTACTCGCGTCAATTGACGAACAAGAGTACGTCGACCAAGAAGAAGAAACTGGAGAAGTACGAGACGTACTCGCGTCAATTGACGAACAAGAGTACGTCGACCAAGAAGAAGAAACTGGAGAAGTACGAGACGTACTCGCGTCAATTGACGAACCAGAGTACGTCGACCAAGAAGAAGAAACTGGAGAAGTACGAGACGTACTCGCGTCAATTGACGAACAAGAGTACGTCGACCAAGAAGAAGAAACTGGAGAAGTACGAGACGTACTCGCGTCAATTGACGAACAAGAGTACGTCGACCAAGAAGAAGAAACTGGAGAAGTACGAGACGTACACGCGTCAATTGACGAACCAGAGTACGTCGACCAAGAAGAAGAAACATATCCTACAGATCGGCGGCTTCCTGTCAAACGTACTAGCTCCGTTGGCGAGTTCGGTGATCGTTCCTTTACTCAAACAAGTGCTCGGTGGATAGTTGGAACACACGCGTACAACAGCCTTGGTAGCCCGATGTTGCTAGACACTCTTCAACAGCCGCCGACAGACACCGTCGGTAAGGTCTTGCTAGGACTCGATGCCGAGATGACCTCCATCATCGATCGAAAGGATCCAAGCGACGGGGACAAGGTAAAGTCGTACAATCAGGTCTTGCAGCGGTACAACGACTTGACGGATAGACGCATCAAAGCACCGACTCGCGTGGTCGTGGTGAACGAGGATGAGCCGATTCCTGCAGCAGCGGCGGCGGCTGCACAAGTAGAGGCTCCGAGAGACGTCGACGACCTCGGCGCCACCGTTCCCAAGACCGTGCATGTCAAGTCAAAAAACACGTCGCGTGGACCGATCTGGGCGAGTTGACACACGACGGCGTGCCGGCACCCGGAAGCAACGTGACGGATCTCGTGAACGACCTGTTTAGAAAGAGGAGAAAGAGCGATCCTGTAGGATGGCAAATGTTTGCACAGCAGCTCAGACGCATCAACCTACCTATGGAGTTGATCAGTAACGTCGATAGGCGACGCTACCTACGCCAGACGACGGTAACAGCTACTCCACTAAAGCGTTCAAGGATACCGCGTTGGACCCCCTCGGCCGTCGAAAAGTGGAACAGTCGAAAGGACCTTCATAACGTCGTAGGTTTCGGTCATTGAGTGGTTGGGAGTCGTATTAAAGGAGATATGAATCAAGTCGACGGTACTGTGCGTGATGACCTATACGTCGTCGTCGCGTTAATTTGCGCTACGGTTCTAGTCGACTGTCGCTCTGCAGTCATCGTCGTTGCCGAGGCGGTGTCGTCACTCGTCGTCAAACATCATGTTGTGGAGTCAACGACGCAACGACGGAAGTCTTTAGATCTTTAGATGTCGTTCTCACGAGCAGTATTCCGTAGCCAGACGATTTTTAGACGACCCCTGACACTCATGAATTGTTATTTAATAACACAATAATAAGGTCATTGTCTACGTAGAGGGATCGTCTCCAAAAAGAACCCCTCGTCGGGGATCGTCTGCATCATCATAACGTCATTCGTTCCGTTGTTAGGCAACCAGGGACGTCACGGCACGGGATTGGCTAAAAGTTCAGGGACCATCTCAATTCTTATGAATAACTAATTTATTTTAACACGGGGAAGATTGGACTTGCTCCTGCTCCAGCTCCTGCTCAGTGAGGATCGAAATCCCCAATATAACTACTGATATCACATATAATAAATGTTTAGCCTTCAGGCTGAAAAGTGCTATGGTGACGATGGTTCCACGAGCACACGACCCCGCCACTCCCGCTACTGTTGTGCCTTTAACAAGGGAAGATGTCCCAAGCGGGAATGTCGCTGTATACACGGATGTTCCTTTTGCAGAACGGAAGGTCACAGTCAGCTCGTCTGCAGGTCCAGGCCTTCTTACAGCAAAACATAATACAAAGCCCCGCCAAAAACAGCTTGAAATAGCCACAGCGGCCAGGAACGATGTCAAGAGCCGGTCTGCACCAATGATGAGTGGTCATGTTATACCAACACCAACGATGAGTGGTCATGTTATACCAACACCAATGATGAGTGGTCATGTTATTCCAACACCAATGATGAGTGGTCATGTTATACCAACACCAATGATGAGTGGTCATGTTATACCAACACCAATGATGAGTGGTCATGTTATACCAACACCAATGATGAGTTGTCATGTTACACCAACACCAATGATGAGTGGTCATGTTATATCAACACCAATGATGAGTGGTCATGTTATACCAACACCAATGATGAGTGGTCATGTTATACCAACACCAATGATGAGTGGTCATGTTATACCAACACCAATGATGAGTGGTCATGTTATACCAACACCAATGATGAGTGGTCATGTTATACCAACACCAATGATGAGTGGTCATGTTATACCAACACCAATGATGAGTGGTCATGTTATACCAACACCAATGATGAGTGGTCATGTTATACCAACACCAATGATGAGTGGTGAGGTTATACCAACACCAATGATGAGTGGTCATGTTATACCAACACCAATGATGAGTGGTCATGTTATACCAACACCAATGATGAGTGGTCATGTTATGCCAACACCAATGATGAGTGGTCATGTTATACCAACACCAATGATGAGTGGTCATGTTATACCAACACCAATGATGAGTGGTCATGTTATGCCAACACCAATGATGAGTGGTCATGTTATACCAACACCAATGATGAGTGGTCATGTTATACCAACACCAATGATGAGTGGTCATGTTATGCCAACACCAATGATGAGTGGTCATGTTATACCAACACCAATGATGAGTGGTCATGTTATACCAACACCAATGATGAGTGGTCATGTTATACCAACACCAATGATGAGTGGTCAGGTTATACCAACATCAATGATGAGTGGTCATGTTATGCCAACACCAATGATGAGTGGTCATGTTATACCAACACCAATGATGAGTGGTCATGTTATGCCAACACCAATGATGAGTGGTCATGTTATACCAACACCAATGATGAGTGGTCATGTTATACCAACACCAATGATGAGTGGTCATGTTATGCCAACACCAATGATGAGTGGTCATGTTATACCAACACCAATGATGAGTGGTCATGTTATGCCAACACCAATGATGAGTGGTCATGTTATGCCAACACCAATGATGAGTGGTCATGTTATGCCAACACCAATGATGAGTAGTCATGTTATACCAACACCAATGATGAGTGGTCATGTTATACCAACACCAATGATGAGTGGTCATGTTATACCAACACCAATGATGAGTGGTCATGTTATACCAACACCAATGATGAGTGGTCATGTTATACCAACACCAATGATGAGTGGTCATGTTATACCAACACCAATGATGAGTGGTCATGTTATACCAACACCAATGATGAGTGGTCATGTTATACCAACACCAATGATGAGTGGTCATGTTATACCAACACCAATGATGAGTGGTCATGTTATACCAACACCAATGATGAGTGGTCATGTTATACCAACACCAATGATGAGTGGTCATGTTATACCAACACCAATAAAGCGTAATATTTTGTATGTTCTGTTTCAGGGATACGACAAGAACAAAACCTACACTTGAGTTGCAGGTTTCACTATGAGTTTTCGTAACCCTTCCACTGTCCTATTAGATCCACCTAAACATGACTATAAAAATCACAAATCTTTCCTGGATAACATGGGCATTGTACAACAGAAGCTGGAAGAAGAAAAACTATGCAAATAATTGCGGGCCCTTTTACACCAGATCCCCTTCAAAACATGGTTCACTCGCCTTTAGGATTAGTTCTTAAGAAAGAGCCAGGCGAATTTCGACTCTTGCATGATCTTAGCTTCCCCAGAACAAATTCTGTTAATTCCCACATTCTTGCCGAACTTACCACTGTTGCCTTTCAAATGCTAGATGATTGTGTTAAACAACTGGTGCTTTTGGGCAAGGGAGGGTTCATCGCAAAATCTGACTTGTATTCTGCATAACCCCTGTCTCACCCCTTGACTACAGACTGTTAGGTTTCACATTTCAGGGACTGAAGTATTTTGAGCTTCTGTCACAGGCCCTGCAATGGATTAGCCAGCAACAGTGTCAAGTGTCCAGCATGAGCCATATTTTTTGATGATTTCAAAATATTTGGCAAAACACAGACAAGACAAGACAATGCTCTCTTCCACAACAGTCACACTTAAAGGTACTGAAGTTGACACCTTGAATCAAACACTTACGTTACCTATGAACAACCCTTCGCCAGAAACTGATAGGCATAGCCAAAAGAAAAAACATTTTGAAAGAAATACAATATTTGATCGGCTCCCTTAATTTTGCATGCCGTGCCAAAGCTCCAGGTCTTGCGTTCCTGCGACACCTCATTGGTCTGACTGGAGGCTGCAGCAGAGCCAAACATCGTGTTAGTTTGACGACAGAAACTCGCAAGGACATTTCCGCCATATGTCCCAATATATGAGTTAACCTGTGTGGCGATACATTGCTATATTATGTCCCAATATGTCCCAATATATGAGTTAACCTGTGAGGCGATACATTGCTATATTATGTCCCAATATGTCCCAATATATGAGTTAACCTGTGAGGCGATATATTGCTATATTATGTGGCGACCTGCTTTACATGATTTATCTCTCAATATTTATCAAGAGTGGTTGAGTAGCACATCTAGTTAACTACCCCAAATGTTGTTTGGAATGACAATGTAACAGGGATTACTATTAGATTATTATTACCCGCTTTGTTGTTTTGAATGGAAGCATAGTCTAACTGGTACTATGATTGTGTAATCTATGCTAATGGATCTTTTCCCTTGTGTTAAAATGCTGAATCTTTACCTAACAGCTAAACAGCTTCATGGTGTTTTGGTCAGATCAGATTGTTGTGCAAACATGTGTTTGCATGATTATTTAGGTTAAGGGGGATTGCTCCCCCAACTTGTGTAGATTGAACTGTAATTGGTATCGCTGATACTTTGCTTGCGCAATCTGTATTTATGGATTTATTTCCTTTATATTTAATTTGCTGGAACCTTGTCTACAGCAACATGCGTTTTTGGTCAGAAATTCCGGTGCCAACAGTTTTTGTTTGTTTGTTTGTTTGCTATTGTAAAGGGTGATTGCTACCCCCCGTTTTGTGTTTATTGAATTGTAAATAGTATCGCTGGTACTATGATTGGTCAATTTGTATTAATGGGTCTTTTTACCTTGTATTTCATATGTTGGAACCTTAGTGAGCAGCAACAAGGATTGTTTGGTCAATTTGTATTAATGGGTCTTTTACCTTGTATTTCATATGTTGGAACCTTAGTGAGCAGCAACAAGGATTGTTTGGTCAATTTGTATTAATGGGTCTTTTACCTTGTATTTCATATGCTGGAACCTTAGTGAGCAACTACAAGGATTGTTTGGTAAATTTGTATTACTGGGTCTTTTACCTTGTATTTCATATGCTGGAACCTTAGTGAGCAGCAACAGGGATTGTTTGGTCAATTTGTATTAATGGGTCTTTTACCTTGTATTTCGTATGTTGGAACCTTAGTGAGCAGCTACAAGGATTGTTTGGTCAATTTGTATTAATGGGTCTTTTACCTTGTATTTCATATGCTGGAACCTTAGTGAGCAGCTACAAGGATTGTTTGGTCAATTTGTATTAATGTATCTGTTACCTTGTATTTCATATGTTGGAACCTTAGTGAACAGCTACAAGGATTGTTTGGTCAATTTGTATTACTGGGTCTTTTACCTTGTATTTCATATGTTGGAACCTTAGTGAGCAGCTACAAGGATTGTTTGGTCAATTTGTATTACTGGGTCTTTTACCTTGTATTTCATATGTTGGAACCTTAGTGAGCAGCTACAAGGATTGTTTGGTCAATTTGTATTACTGGGTCTTTTACCTTGTATTTCATATGCTGGAACCTTAGTGAGCAGCTACAAGGATTGTTTGATCAATTTGTATTACTGGGTCTTTTACCTTGTATTTCATATGCTGGAACCTTAGTGAGCAGCAACAAGGATTGTTTGGTCAATTTGTATTAATGGGTCTTTTACCTTGTATTTCATATGCTGGAACCTTAGTGAGCAGCAACAAGGATTGTTTGGTCAATTTGTATTAATGGGTCTTTTACCTTGTATTTCATATGCTGGAACCTTAGTGAGCAGCAACAAGGATTGTTTGGTCAATTTGTATTAATGGATCTTTTACCTTGTATTTCATATGTTGGAACCTTAGTGAGCAGCAACAAGGATTGTTTGGTCAATTTGTATTAATGTGTATTTTACCTTGTATTTCATATGTTGGAACCTTAGTGAGCAGCTACAAGGAATGTTTGGTCAATTTGTATTAATGTGTCTTTTACCTTGTATTTCTTATGTTGGAACCTTAGTGAGCAGTAACAAGGATTGTTTGGTCAATTTGTATTAATGGGTCTTTTACCTTGTATTTCATATGCTGGAACCTTAGTGAGCAGCAACAAGGACTGTTTGGTCAATTTGTATTAATGGGTCTTTTACCTTGTATTTCATATGTTGGAACCTTAGTGAGCAGCAACAAGGATTGTTTGGTCAATTTGTATTAATGGGTCTTTTACCTTGTATTTCATATGTTGGAACCTTAGTGAGCAGCAACAAGGATTGTTTGGTCAATTTGTATTAATGGGTCTTCTACCTTGTATTTCATATGTTGGAACCTTAGTGAGCAGCAACAAGGATTGTTTGGTCAATTTGTATTAATGGGTCTTTTACCTTGTATTTCATATGCTGGAACATTAGTGAGCAACTACAAGGATTGTTTGGTAAATTTGTATTACTGGGTCTTTTACCTTGTATTTCATATGCTGGAACCTTAGTGAGCAGCAACAGGGATTGTTTGGTCAATTTGTATTAATGGGTCTTTTACCTTGTATTTCGTATGTTGGAACCTTAGTGAGCAGCTACAAGGATTGTTTGGTCAATTTGTATTAATGGGTCTTTTACCTTGTTTTTCATATGCTGGAACCTTAGTGAGCAGCTACAAGGATTGTTTGGTCAATTTGTATTAATGTATCTGTTACCTTGTATTTCATATGTTGGAAACTTAGTGAACAGCTACAAGGATTGTTTGGTCAATTTGTATTACTGGGTCTTTTACCTTGTATTTCATATGTTGGAACCTTAGTGAGCAGCTACAAGGATTGTTTGGTCAATTTGTATTAATGGGTCTTTTACCTTGTATTTCATATGCTGGAACCTTAGTGAGCAGCTACAAGGATTGTTTGGTCAATTTGTATTAATGTATATGTTACCTTGTATTTCATATGTTGGAACCTTAGTGAACAGCTACAAGGATTGTTTGGTCAATTTGTATTACTGGGTCTTTTACCTTGTATTTCATATGTTGGAACCTTAGTGAGCAGCTACAAGGATTGTTTGGTCAATTTGTATTAATGGGTCTTTTACCTTGTATTTCATATGTTGGAACCTTAGTGAGCAGCTACAAGGATTGTTTGGTCAATTTGTATTACTGGGTCTTTTACCTTGTATTTCATATGTTGGAACCTTAGTGAGCAGCAACAAGGATTGTTTGGTCAATTTGTATTACTGGGTCTTTTACCTTGTATTTCATATGTTGGAACCTTAGTGAGCAGCAACAAGGATTGTTTGGTCAATTTGTATTAATGGGTCTTTTACCTTGTATTTCATATGCTGGAACCTTAGTGAGCAGCTACAAGGATTGTTTGGTCAATTTGTATTAATGTGTCTTTTACCTTGTATTTCATATGCTGGAACCTTAGTGAGCAGCAACAAGGACTGTTTGGTCAATTTGTATTAATGGATCTTTTACCTTGTATTTCATATGTTGGAACCTTAGTGAGCAGCAACAAGGATTATTTGGTCAATTTGTATTAATGGGTCTTTTACCTTGTATTTCATATGCTGGAACCTTAGTGAGCAGCTACAATGATTGTTTGGTCAATTTGTATTAATGTGTCTTTTACCTTGTATTTCATATGCTGGAACCTTAGTGAGCAGCAACAAGGACTGTTTGGTCAATTTGTATTAATGTGTCTTTTACCTTGTATTTCATATGTTGGAACCTTAGTGAGCAGCTACAAGGATTGTTTGGTCAATTTGTATTAATGTGTCTTTTACCTTGTATTTCATATGCTGGAACCTTAGTGAGCAGCAACAAGGACTGTTTGGTCAATTTGTATTAATGGATCTTTTACCTTGTATTTCATATGTTGGAACCTTAGTGAGCAGCAACAAGGATTGTTTGGTCAATTTGTATTAATGTGTCTTTTACCTTGTATTTCATATGCTGGAACCTTAGTGAGCAGCAACAAGGACTGTTTGGTCAATTTGTATTAATGGGTATTTTACCTTGTATTTCATATGTTGGAATCTTAGTGAGCAGCAACAAGTATTGTTTGGTCAATTTGTATTAATGGGTCTTTTACCTTGTATTTCATATGTTGGAACCTTAGTGAGCAGCAACAAGGATTGTTTGGTCAATTTGTATTAATGGGTCTTTTACCTTGTATTTCATATGCTGGAACCTTAGTGAGCAGCAACAAGGATTGTTTGGTCAATTTGTATTAATGGGTCTTTTACCTTGTATTTCATATGTTGGAACCTTAGTAAGCAGCAACAAGGATTGTTTGGTCAATTTGTATTAATGGGTCTTTACCTTGTATTTCAAATGCTGGAACCTTAGTGAGCAGCAACAAGGATTGTTTGGTCAATTTAACCTTGTAAACCTGTATTGACTGTTTGCTAACATTATTTATGCTAACTTGTGACCTGTACCAGCTCGTGTCTGTACAATTCAGTGATATTTATCCTGTGTTGTAGACGTAGTATGTTCAAGTCAGTGTTATTGTGATGCACGTCTTGGCTGTGCATCCTGTGTTGTAGACGTAGTATGTTCAAGTCAGTGTTATTGTGATGCACGTCTTGGCTGTGCATCCTGTGTTGTAGACGTAGTATGTTCAAGTCAGTGTTATTGTGATGCACGTCTTGGCTGTGCATCCTGTGTTGTAGACGTAGTATGTTCAAGTCAGTGTTATTGTGATGCACGTCTTGGCTGTGCATCCTGTGTTGTAGACGTAGTATGTTCAAGTCAGTGTTATTGTGATGCACGTCTTGGCTGTGCATCCTGTGTTGTAGACGTAGTATGTTCAAGTCAGTGTTATTGTGATGCACGTCTTGGCTGTGCATCCTGTGTTGTAGACGTAGTATGTTCAAGTCAGTGTTATTGTGATGCACGTCTTGGCTGTGCATCCTGTGTTGTAGGCGTAGTATGTTCAAGTCGTTGTTATTGTGATGCACGTCTTGGCTGTGCATCCTGTGTTGTAGACGTAGTATGTTTAAGTCAGTGTTATTGTGATGCACGTCTTGGCTGTGCATCCTGTGTTGTAGACGTAGTATGTTCAAGTCAGTGTTATTGTGATGCACGTCTTGGCTGTGCATCCTGTGTTGTAGACGTAGTATGTTTAAGTCAGTGTTATTGTGATGCACGTCTTGGCTGTACATCCTGTGTTGTAGACGTAGTATGTTCAAGTCAGTGTTATTGTGATGCACGTCTTGGCTGTACATCCTGTGTTGTAGACGTAGTATGTTCAAGTCAGTGTTATTGTGATGCACGTCTTGGCTGTGCATCCTGTGTTGTAGACGTAGTATGTTCAAGTCAGTGTTATTGTGATGCACGTCTTGGCTGTGCATCCTGTGTTGTAGACGTAGTATGTTCAAGTCAGTGTGCACACTGGCAATCCTTGTCCTATCATAGTCACTGAACATAAATTTCACAGATTGCCCATTTGTTCACCCTACATGGTAGTTGTGTTTCTCACACAAACAGAGAAAGGGCTGCAAAGGCAAACAAAATAGTGTTGTCTGTGTAGATACAGCTATATTCGTTTCATCACGTAGACTAACTTATTTGATGTGTCGTTCGTTCTCCCGTCGGAGTTGTGCGACAAAGCGATCGATATAACAAAAACTGCTAAATGCGCTCACCGGCCTATTAGGCGCGGCAGTCAACTGACGTATCGACCTTTAGCAACTCAACTTTAGCGTAATTGCAAGTGTACGGCTGCAATTCCAGGGGCTTAACAAACACATCTTGGTCGAAGATATTGTTCTTCATATAATACTTACTAATGAATACTGGGCAGACAAAGACAAGACATATGCCGAGTTGAGATTGACGTGTCACATGTTATATGTATGTTTCAAGCTTTGACGTCAAAGGATGGCGATGGAGCCTCTTCAGATGCCAGATTCCAGGAAATGACATTGGTGAGTCGCAATGGGTTGGCGATTGGTCGGCGAAATAAGTCGCAATAGATCGGCAAAACATGGGCAATTTCGTTATCCCTGTTTTGCCTGCGTCTTTCGGAGGAGAAAAAAAACAGGTGTTTATGTCAGGGGAAGTATAGCAGCACACACCTTGTAGATGTGTTACATGTCTTGGCCTCACTCACTATAGAGAAGGACACAGCTTGTAGCACACAGCTTGTAGATGTGTTACATGTCTTGGACTCACACACTATAGAGAAGGACACAGCTTGTAGCACACAGCTTGTAGATGTGTTACATGTCTTGGACTCACTCACTATAGAGAAGGACACAGCTTGTAGCACACAGCTTGTAGATGTGTTACATGTCTTGGACTCACTCACTATAGAGAAGTACACAGCTTGTAGCACACAGCTTGTAGATGTGTTACATGTCTTGGACTCACTCACTATAGAGAAGGACACAGCTTGTAGCACACAGCTTGTAGATGTGTTACATGTCTTGGACTCACTCACTACAGAGAAGTACACAGCTTGTAGATGTGTTACATGTCTTGGACTCACTCACTATAGAGAACGACACAGCTTGTAGCACACAGCTTGTAGATGTGTTACATGTCTTGGACTCACTCACTATAGAGAAGGACACAGCTTGTAGCACACAGCTTGTAGATGTGTTACATGTCTTGGACTCACACACTATAGAGAAGGACACAGCTTGTAGCACACAGCTTGTAGATGTGTTACATGTCTTGGACTCACACACTATAGAGAAGGACACAGCTTGTAGCACACAGCTTGTAGATGTGTTACATGTCTTGGACTCACTCACTATAGAGAAGGACACAGCTTGTAGCACACAGCTTGTAGATGTGTTACATATCTTGGACTCACTCACTATAGAGAAGGAAAACTATTAAACTGTCGTGCAGAATAGCTAACGATCAAAGAGCAATGGTGGCTGCTTACAATGCATTAGTGTTCATTCTTGAGTACTGAATTGCGAAGCAATGATATCCCATTTCAAATATCGAATTAAACATTAAAACAATTATGACTTAGATTAGGATCATACCCTTCCACTGCATGGTAATGCCATATTTGTTATTTGCAGATGATAAAGTTCTTTTCTCAGAAGTGATCACACAGGCACAGGGTCTACTCATCCGAGTTGAATCCTTGTGAGCGAGGATTGGGTTGAAGGCTAGTGCTGGCTTGCAACTACCATATCAAATATTAATATAATTACCAAGGACGGATATGTTTTAGAGAAATTCGATGCCTTCAAATAATTTGGTCAGCACAACAACCACAACAACCACAACAACCACAACAACCACAACAACCACAACAAAAAGACCAGGAAGTCATTAGCAAGGAGAGCACTCTGACAACTTAACCAACTATGAAAGTCTGATCTACCAGGCAACATTAAGCAGCGTGTGTTCATAACATTGGTAGTGTTTGTGTTCCCTGTGGATGCGAATCTTGGACAATGACAAAACAATAAAAAACAGTTAAACTGGTGTTGCACAATAATGCTACGAGCTGCTTTCAAAATACAGAGGCAGCAACATCTGATTAAAAAGAGCTCTGCAGTGGAATGAACTAAGTCAAAGAAAAGATACGAGAAACGAGACGACTATTTGCTGGGCACTGCTACAGACGCAACGATGACACGGCGGCAAGGCCAATATTGTGGCAACAAACGCACGAGAGAGGAAAGTAAGGCAGACCAGCCATTTATCGAATAACGGAAGGTATTGGACTGAAGCCTAGATAGCTGAACAAGGCAATGAGGCTTAGAGATGTCTGGAGACAAATGGTTGGAGTTCGACTCCAGTGACCGATATCAGTGAGTGAGTGAGTGGGCGTGCGTGCATGCGTGCATGCGAGTATGTTAACCCCGGCACCGGATGCTGAGTTGCGTTTAAGTAAAGTTCATAATGATCGAAATTGCTTATCATTACCTCGCCTATTGCGTCCTGAATTATTCCTAACTGCATCCATGTACTTGATCAACCTTGGTGCATCATGTACATTGTCTGGTATCATAAGATATGCTGCATTGGGCCTGGAACAAACATGCATAGAGCGTGTCTTCCATCCCTAGGCCGTATATTCAGCGAGAAGCCTTGTTGGTTTACGTTTACTTATGATGCTATGGTAGGGACATGATCAAATGTCAACATACACAGTCTATTGTTACATGTTTTCTCTGACACACAGGCATGTAACGCTATGGTGGCAACACCACATGTATTACCCTGTGTTTCTCTGACACACAGGCATGTAACGCTATGGCGGCAACACCACATGTATTACTCTGTGTTTCTCTGACACACAGGCATGTAACGCTATGGCGGCAACACCACATGTATTACCCTGTGTTTCTCTGACACACAGGCATGTAACGCTATGGGGGCAACACCACATGTATTACCCTCTGTTTCTCTGACACACAGGCACGTAACGCTATGGTGGCAACATCACATGTATTACCCTGTGTTTCTCTGACACACAGGCATGTAACGCTATTGTGGCAACACCACATGTATTACCCTCTGTTTCTCTGACACACAGGCATGTAACGCTATTGTGGCAACACCACATGTATTACCCTGTGTTTCTCTGACACACAGGCATGTAACGCTATGGTGGCAACACCACATGTATTACCCTGTGTTTCTCTGACACACAGGCATGTAACGCTATGGCGGCAACACCACATGTATTACTCTGTGTTTCTCTAACACACAGGCATGTAACGCTATGGCGGCAACACCACATGTATTACTCTGTGTTTCTCTGACACACAGGCATGTAACGCTATGGCGGCAACACCACATGTATTACTCTGTGTTTCTCTGACACACAGGCATGTAACGCTATGGTGGCAACACCACATGTATTACCCTGTGTTTCTCTGACACACAGGCATGTAACGCTATGGTGGCAACACCACATGTATTACCCTGTGTTTCTCTGACACACAGGCATGTGACGCTATGGTGGCAACACCACATGTATTACCCTGTGTTTCTCTGACACACAGGCATGTGACGCTATGGTGGCAACACCACATGTATTACCCTCTGTTTCTCTGACACACAGGCATGTAACGCTATGGTGGCAACACCACATGTATTACCCTGTGTTTCTCCCGGCAGAACATTAATAGAACCCACAATACCTGTGTTGGTGGTGGCCATGGTTGTTTCCTGACTGCATGATGCGGCCGCGGTAGCAACATTTGCTGCATTCGGCAGAGCCGCCTGCAACAACTCTTGTATCTCACCCAACTCTCGCCGCATCTCGCGCCCGAGCTGTTCGGTTGCACTAATGCGCACTAATGCGCTCTCCATGTCGGTCTCCAGTGTACAACGCGCCGCATTCGTAGCGGCAGCCCCCGAGATGCCAGCAGTCGCACTGACCTGCTCCAACCTAGGTTCTACCACGTCTCTCTGTGTGGGGACATCTACTGCTGCGCTAGTCCTGGCACTTTGTTGAGCTGACTCCTTGATGGGAGGCATCCTGTAAAATCAAATCAACATTATGTACTGATTAATCCTTACCATTATTATTCCAGGTAGATATTATCGGCTGTGCTATCATACCACATTGACCATGTGGCATCATACCACCTTAGGACCACCTTTAGTCAACATCATTATCGGTAAACCACTACCATTATGTGACACCATTAGATTAAGAACCACCTTAAGTCAACATCATTATCGGTCAACCCCTACCATTATGTGGCACTGGCACTCATTAGATTAAGAACCACCTTAAGTCAACATCATTATCGGTCAACCCCTACCATTATGTGGCACCATTAGATTAAGAACCACCTTAAGTCAACATCATTTTCGGTCAACCCCTACCATAATGTGGCCACCGTTGGATTAAGGACCACGTTTTGCACACTAATTCCATCACTACAAAGATGTTACACACAGTAATCAGGGAAACGGAGAAGAAATTCCAGTCTCTAGATACGAAGAAAACAGAAACCATGGTCATATCAAAGAACAATTTTATACCAACATGCAAAATTGCTGTCAACGGGATTGTTCATAAACAAGTTTCGTTATCTTAGATCATCAATAACTGCGGATGGCTGGTACAGTGATATCAAGAGACGAATGTGCCAGGCCAAAACGGCTTTCTTGAACATGAAAAACATGTTATCCTAGAAAGGTGTATAACTTGAAGTAAGAACACATGTTCTGCCATTCAACACAGAGCCCGTTCTGTCATAACATGGTCAATGACTAATAATTACACATGAACTTAGAACCAACAGAAACATGTTTTTAGAGGAATGCTTAGAGTATCGTGGTTAGAAAAGAAAAGAAAAGAAGCCATTTTAGGAATAGCTGAAAATAAAAGGAAAATCGTGCGCGAAATGAGGAAATGACAAATATAATCATCATTACGACTATCGTTAGGACACCCTTACGACAACGATGACCACGGTTAGGACACCCTTACGACAACGATGATCACGGTTAGGACACCCTTACGACAACGATGACCACGGTTAGGACACCCTTACGACAAAGATGACCACGGTTAGGACACCCTCACGACAACGATGACCACGGTTAGGACATCCTTACGACAAAGATGACCACGGTTAGGACACCCTCACGAAAACGATGATCACGGTTAGGACATCCTTACGACAAAGATGACCACGGTTAGGACACCCTTACGACAAAGATGACCACGGTTAGGACACCCTCACGAAAACGATGATCACGGTTAGGACATCCTTACGACAAAGATGACCACGGTTAGGACACCCTCACGACAACGATGACCACGGTTAGGACATCCTTACGACAAAGATGACCACGGTTAGGACACCCTTACGACAAAGATGACCACGGTTAGGACACCCTCACGAAAACGATGATCACGGTTAGGACATCCTTACGACAAAGATGACCACGGTTAGGACACCCTCACGACAACGATGACCACGGTTAGGACACCCTTACGACAACGATGACCACGGTTAGGACACCCTTACGACAACGATGATCACGGTTAGGACACCCTTACGACAACGATGACCACGGTTAGGACACCCTTACGACAAAGATGACCACGGTTAGGACACCCTCACGACAACGATGATCACGGTTAGGACACCCTTACGACAACGATGACCACGGTCAATCTCAACCAGAACCCCGTAAGTTATCACATTTTGTCAATAAATATATTTCCGAGGACCATTGCTGGACAACCCCTACCATCACGGGTACAACATCGCCACGATTAAGAAAGATGTATGATTTACCTTCAATCCGTAGCAATTCAATCCGGTCGGGTCTTGACAAATGACAACTTCGAGGGTGGGCTGTCAAAAATGTTTACGTGCGACTGGACTGACATTCAGGCGCTAGTGGATGCAAGAAACGTGGATCTCAACAACACTCCCAATCATCGGCCGATGACTATTGGTTCAAATATTTAATTGCCACAGTGTATCTTGTCGCGTAGTAATTATTAAAATGACTACCCATGATGCCTCTCTTCAATATGGGATGCATGCAGTGGGGTAACATAAATTGACATTAAGCACTTAAGTAACACAACAAAATATAATATTCACAAACTCATTTCGGTAATGAAACGTTGATGCGTAGAAATAGATAGATAGCCAACTTGACATTTAGTTCTCGTCCATGTGTGACTAGCAACTGAATACACGAACTCCGCATTCGACACTGGTATGACACTACTTGCAAAAATGCAGCGTCAGCAGAATACAGTGCACACATCACACCTGTTCCGAAAGAGCTACACTGGTTTCTAATCCACTGCCGTATACAGTAGAAGATCCTTTCTCACACCTTCGGTGCTATCCACCACCAAGCACCGGAATATCTCAGTGGCCTGCTGTTCGTGTACAGACTGAGGGTGTAAGTGACCCCCCAGTAAATTGTTATGCTGGAACATTACATAACAGCAACAAGGGGTTTTTTGGTCACACTTTTATTGTTAACATGTTCTAGTTTGTCTTCTACACTGATGTAATTATCTAGACAGTTTATTTCTGACTGTGAACCCTGGAGGTATTTTACATTTAATGCGGTGTACACAGTGGCAATTACGTTGAAATAAATTTGAGGAATTGCCCATTTTCAACCTACACAGGAGTTGCCACGAACACGAACAACTACGTACGGCGACCGCACGTTTACGAACGGAACGGCGTCGAGCCTACTAATACAACCGAGATAGCGTCTGTTCTCGCCAACACAGATAAGACGTGCACGCTTGATCCTCTTCCCACTAAACAACTGAAGGATAACATAGACTCTATTATGCCTATCGTCACATGCATTACGTACGGAGACCGCACGTTTACCAACGGAACGGCGTCGAGCCTGTTAATACAACCGAGATAGCGTCTGTTCTCGCCAACACAGATAAGACGTGCACGCTTGATCCTCTTCCCACTAAACAACTGAAGGATAACATAGACTTATCCTATCGTCACATGCATTACAAACGCCTCTCTAGTGAATGCAGTTATGCCTGGGCTGCTTAAGCAGGCAATTGTTTGGCCATTGCTAAATAAACCATCACTCGATAAGGACACACTGAACAACTACCGTCCAGTTAGTATTCTAATTCATCTATCCAAAGTCATCGAGAAAGTATCTGTCATATTTCCGATCAGCGAATGCAGGATTGTTTCCAATCAGCTTACCGGAAAAATCACTCAAATGAAACCGCATTGTTATGTATTACAAATGCCATGAAAGTCGCGATCGATAACAGACAAGGTACAGCACTTGTGCTCATCGACTTTAGTGCCGCATTTGATACAATCGACTACACGATATTGATTCAGCGGCTACGCTTGCGTTATGGCATCGTGGGCAAGGCGCTTGGCTGGTTGCAATATTATCTGCAGAATCGGACTCAGCGAGTAGTCATTCGTGATGCGTTATCGAACACAACATGTTTGACATCGGGTGTCCCGCAGGATTCGGTGCTTGGACCATTGCTATGCTCGCTGTACGTCCAACCCATCGGCGATATAATCAGAGCACATGGACTTTCGTTTCATCATTACGCGGATGATCTGCAATTGTACTGTCACTTTGACCTAACCGCGACAGCTTAGGCTACTACGCTGCGACGTACGGAAGACTGTTTGGATGTTGTGAAACAGTTGATGACATCAAACTGCCTGTGCATGAATGACAATAAAACGGAATATCTCCCTGCGGTACCCAGGACTGCAGCTGCGCTCGTTGACAGCAGTGTAATACGCGTAGGTGATGTCACAATTATTGCGTCACGATCTGTTCGTAACCTTGGCGTCGTCATGGATCGACACCTTGATCTTAAGAAGCAAGTGTCAAGCATCGTCAGTGTGTGTTCTTTCCATCTCCGCTGCATTAACCGGATGAGCCGTTATCTTCCAATGACAACAAAGGAACGTGTCGTCAATGCCATTATTACGTCACGGCTTGACAACTGCAATTCTCTTCTATATGGTACTTGTGTTAACAACATTGCTCGCCTGCAGAGGATGCACAATTCGGCTGCGAGGTTAATCTTACGCCGGCCACGAAGCGATAGCGCCACGCCTCTTTTGTGCACTGTAGCGCGCAGAATCGAGTTTAAGATCTTAGTATTTACCTATAGAGCTGTGCATGGTGATGCGCCGAAATACCTATGTGATCTCGTATGTCCGTATACACCAACAAGAGTCTTGCGCTCTGCAAACAATAACATGTTAATTGTTCAGCGGACTCACGTCAAAGCTGGAGACTGTTCGTTTACAGTCGCTGCGGCGACTCTGTGGAATACTCTGTCAATTGACATTAAAATGTCAGACACTCTCTCCACTTTCAAGGCACGCCTAATGACTCACTTTTATAAACTCTCTTTCTAAGTTCTACATTCATTAATATAGTTATGTTATAATTATCAACTTATTTACATGTTTATTTATTATAGTGTAACTACTTATACATTAGTTAAGTTATATATATATATATATATATATATATATATATATATATATATATATACACACACACATGTATTTACATGTTCTGTCTCAATCCTAGTGAGCTGTAACTAAAATTTATATTTTAGAATAGTTATTTAATTACTGTATTTATTTTACTAATTTATTTTTCAACTTTTTATATATTTATTTTTATTACGTTTTAGTATTATGCATTAACAAAAATTTACTTATATTTATATACGCCTAATATTCTATGTGTTAATTACATAACATACACATATATTTTATTCATTTAAAGTAGATGTATACTGGTTGTAGAAATGGTTATAATTATTATTATTTTAGCATTTTTAGAAAACTACTGACAATTGTCTTGTACATGTCGTAAAGCGCCACGAACAATATAACATTGGATCTGGCGCTATATGAAATAAAATGTATTATTATTATTATTATTATTATTATTATTGTGGAAACGTTTCCTTCTAGTCCAGGACTTTTAGGCCAAAACACCATCGAACCTAAAGTCGTAAATTAAAAGCTAATTTTTGCAACACAAATCCCTGAAAATGTATCGAGTAACTTGCTAAAATTCCCCAATAATTATTCTTGAGCTAACCGCATAATTCAGGATGGCGTCCGAGAGGCCAGTAACTCGTGCTTAACTGTAACTTCTTAATCAATAGAACTAGAAAGCAAATGTTTGTATCTACATTGGGGTTTTCAACCTTGCTCGATTTAATTAACACCACTAAAGCATCACGCAGTCACCAGAACATGCATGTATTTAGTTTTGTTCAATATAATCGGGTGCAAAGCCACAGAAAAAAGAATATTTTAGAGTCAAAAACAATGTTTGGTTTTGAAGGTTCATATTCCTTTAATAATGTGACTGTTTTCTATATATGCTCTTAACGGAGTTGACACCCGTCACCAAAAGAGTCTGCTCTGGACTCGCAGGACGACACTCTTTCATTGAGCACACATGTCCAAGACGTTAGATGAGGCTGCTGGGAGGAGCAGAACTGCTGTGGGTGCAGTATTTCAAGTTGGTCGACCTTCTCAAGCTCTTCATTTTCTCCACGCGCACCGGCAACTTTGTCTTGCAGCTGACTTGGACAGCGGAAATTATTCAAGTATTCAACGCCGCTGGCCACTTCGCCTATGTCAAATGTACCCGTCTCTATCTTCAGCAAATGAGGAAACTGAAGCAGGTGATGATTGAAAAGCTGAGTTTAAGACGTTTGCTGAGAAGGAAATGTTCGTTGCTAGGAAGTCAGATCATTTCTATGGCGGTAACTTCATGGATCAGCTGATCGAGCAGTGTCTGATGAGACTGTTGAAGGTGAATGGAGGCATTACCCACGGTCGAAGCATCACGGATCAGCTGATCGAGCAGTGTCTGATGAGACTGTTGAAGGTGAATGGAGGCATTACCCACGGTCGAGGCATCACGGATCAGCTGATCGAGCAGTGTCTGATGAGACTGTTGAAGGTGAGTGGAGGCATTACCCACGGTCGAAGCATCACGGATCAGCTGATCGAGCAGTGTCTGATGAGACTGTTGAAGGTGAGTGGAGGCATTACCCACGGTCGAAGCATCACGGATCAGCTGATCGAGCAGTGTCTGATGAGACTGTTGAAGGTGAATGGAGGCATTACCCACGGTCGAAGCATCACGGATTCTACTTTGGCAAAGTTCACAGGCGCATTATCCAATATGTGCAGCGCTTGAGGAGTTTGCTCTGGTGTGAACCCATCAACGTCCGACCAGCACAGGGATTTGAGACCTGATTTTGTTCGTCTCTCTCAGAAGCACATCAAGTTGTTCACTGACTTCTTCGCTGCTCATCCACCCTTCAAATCTCACCACAACACTCTCATCTCAACAGGAGTAGTCACTGCTCATCCACCCTTCATATCTCACCACAACACTCTCATCTCAACAGGTGTAGTCACTGCTCATCCACCCTTCATATCTCACCACAACACTCTCATCTCAACAGGTGTAGTCGCTGCTCATCCACCCTTCATATCTCACCACAACACTCTCATCTCAACAGGTGTAGTCACTGCTCGTCCACCCTTCATATCTTACCACAACACCCTCATCTCAACAGGTGTAGTCACTGCTCATCCACCCTTCATATCTCACCACAACAATCTCATCTCAACAGGAGTAGTCACTGCTAAACCACCATTCGTATCTCACCACAACACTCTCATCTCAACAGGTGTAGTCGCTGCTCATCCACCCTTCATACCTCACCAAAACACTCTCATCTCAACAGGTGTAGTCGCTGCTCATCCACCCTTCATACCTCACCACAACACTCTCATCTCAACAGGTGTAGTCGCTGCTCAGCCACCCTTCATATCTCACCACAACACTCTCATCTCAACAGGTGTAGTCACTGCTCATCCACCCTTCATATCTCACCACAACAATCTCATCTCAACAGGAGTAGTCACTGCTAAACCACCATTCGTATCTCACCACAACACTCTCATCTCAACAGGTGTAGTCGCTGCTCATCCACCCTTCATACCTCACCAAAACACTCTCATCTCAACAGGTGTAGTCGCTGCTCATCCACCCTTCATACCTCACCACAACACTCTCATCTCAACAGGTGTAGTCGCTGCTCAGCCACCCTTCATATCTCACCACAACACTCTCATCTCAACAGGTGTAGTCACTGCTCATCCACCCTTCATACCTCACCACAACACTCTCATCTCAACAGGAGTAGTCACTGCTCATCCACCCTTCATACCTCACCACAACACTCTCATCTCAACAGGTGTAGTCGCTGCTCATCCACCCTTCATACCTCACCACAACACTCTCATCTCAACAGGTGTAGTCACTGCTCGTCCACCCTTCATATCTCACCACAACACTCTCATCTCAACAGGTGTAGTCACTGCTCATCCACCCTTCATATCTCACCACAACACTCTCATCTCAACAGGTGTAGTCACTGCTCGTCCACCCTTCATATCTCACCACAACACTCTCATCTCAACAGGTGTAGTCGCTGCTCATCCACCCTTCATATCTCACCACAACACTCTCATCTCAACAGGTGTAGTCACTGCTCATCCACCCTTCATATCTCACCACAACAATCTCATCTCAACAGGAGTAGTCACTGCTAAACCACCATTCGTATCTCACCACAACACTCTCATCTCAACAGGTGTAGTCGCTGCTCATCCACCCTTCATACCTCACCAAAACACTCTCATCTCAACAGGTGTAGTCGCTGCTCATCCACCCTTCATACCTCACCACAACACTCTCATCTCAACAGGTGTAGTCGCTGCTCAGCCACCCTTCATATCTCACCACAACACTCTCATCTCAACAGGTGTAGTCACTGCTCATCCACCCTTCATACCTCACCACAACACTCTCATCTCAACAGGAGTAGTCACTGCTCATCCACCCTTCATACCTCACCACAACACTCTCATCTCAACAGGTGTAGTCGCTGCTCAGCCACCCTTCATACCTCACCACAACACTCTCATCTCAACAGGTGAAGTCGCTGCTCGTCCACCCTTCATATATCACCACAACACTCTCATCTCAACAGGTGTAGTCACTGCTCATCCACCCTTCATATCTCACCACAACACTCTCATCTCAACAGGTGTAGTCACTGCTCGTCCACCCTTCATATCTCACCACAACACTCTCATCTCAACAGGTGTAGTCGTTGCTCATCCACCCTTCATATCTCACCACAACACTCTCATCTCAACAGGTGTATTCACTGCTCATCCACCCTTCATATCTCACCACAACACTCTCATCTCAACAGGTGTAGTCACTGCTCGTCCACCCTTCATATCTCACCACAACACTCTCATCTCAACAGGTGTAGTCACTGCTCGTCCACCCTTCATATCTCACCACAACACTCTCATCTCAACAGGAGTAGTCACTGCTCGTCCACCCTTCATATCTCACCACAACACTCTCATCTCAACAGGAGTAGTCGCTGCTCATCCACCCTTCATATCTCACCACAACACTCTCATCTCAACAGGAGTAGTCGCTGCTCATCCACCCTTCATATCTCACCACAACACTCTCATCTCAACAGGTGTAGTCACTGCTCGTCCACCCTTCATATCTCACCACAACACTCTCATCTCAACAGGAGTAGTCACTGCTCATCCACCCTTCATATCTCACCACAACACTCTCATCTCAACAGGTGTAGTCGCTGCTCATCCACCCTTCATATCTCACCACAACACTCTCATCTCAACAGGTGTAGTCACTGCTCGTCCACCCTTCATATCTCACCACAACACTCTCATCTCAACAGGAGTAGTTGCGGCTCCAAACGTCAACTGTGATGACACGTTTGAAGTGTCAACACAGCCCCCGGCTCCATTTCAGCATGGTCTGCTCAGAAAGAACAACACGAGTGATCTGTCCATCGCCCTGAAAGAATCTGTGGAGGAACGTGATCTGACTACTTCTGACAACATCACTGTGGTGATTGATGGTGGTCATTTGCTGAACACCATCAAATGGCCAACTGACGCAACCTACCACGAGATTTCTGCTAACTACGAGAAACATGTATGCACCCAATTCACAGGTATGCCAGTCATCGTGGTGTTTGACGGCTATGACTCGGCCGCGACCTCCACAAAGAGCACTGACCACCAGCGTCGCTCGCAGAAAAGAGCTTCTCGTGATATCCTGTTCGATGCCAGCTCGAAGCCGTTCGTCTCTCAGCACAGCTTTCTCAGGAACCCGACCAACAAGACACGCATTATCTTCAACATTACACAATGTGTTACAAATGATTGTGTCCAGCAGGCCGAACGGGACGCGGACAGGCTTATTGTCTCAACAGCCCTGAAAATGTCCAATCTAGTTCTTATTGTTGCCACCGACACTGGCAACCTGGTAATGTTGGTGAACCAGGCGAGTGGCATACATGGCGGTGTGTACATGGGGCGAGGTCTGACTTCATGTGAACCAGGCGAGTGGCACACATGGCGGTGTGTACATGGGGCGAGGTCTGACTTCATGTGAACCAGGCGAGTAGCACACATTGCGGTGTGTACATGGGGCGAGGTCTGACTTCATGTGAACCAGGCGAGTAGCACACATTGCGGTGTGTACATGGGGCGAGGTCTGACTTCATGTGAACCAGGTGAGTAGCACACATTGCGGTGTGTACATGGGGCGAGGTCTGACTTCATGTGAACCAGGTGAGTGGCATACATGGCGGTGTGTACATGGGGCGAGGTCTGACTTCATGTGAACCAGGCGAGTGGCATCCATAGCGGTGTGTACATGGGGTATGATTTAATGTGTCAATGTTCTATATATCCAGGAACAGATCGGCACTGTTAAGACCCACCTGCTCTTCGTCCGTGTTGCGTAAGATAATGGATGACTTACAAAACGTTGGCTACCTGGAGGTTTACAGTCACATTGACATCACAAAGGAAGACATCGCAGTAGCTGGTGAACAGTTCCTGATAACCTTGTATGGAGATAATCGGAAGACCACACACTGGATGCCCTGATATATAAGGTAAATCCGTATTATACCTGTACGAATATTGATTATAAACAGGTATGTTCTGATGTAGCCATGTATCCTGTCTTTCGGATTGCTCAAAATGCGTTATACTTACACGTTTATCCATTATTCACCCCTGGTACCCAATGCAACATGTGTCTGTGATTTTTTGCAAATGTTTCTGACAGCTCTATGGGAGAGCCATCAAGAAGTACAAATGGTCTTCAGGCTCAGATTGGAGACACTGCCGGCAACAACTACGGCTGCCCGGCATAATTCCTTCAGCACATATCACTCTGTGCAGCAATGGAGTGGAAACACCCTGCCCCCCACTGACTGGGTAGTTTAAACAGTTCTAATCCTACACACAGCTTATACATTGGATTAATTTGAATCTTGATGCTAACTGGGGAGCCAAAGGTGAATTCTGTTAAATGGTTTTGTCCTGGTTCTACAGGGCTGGTCACTGGAGGATGGACAATTGGGCTCTGTAGCAAGTGGGAGGGCCCCAGTCCCAAGCAAGCTCCTCCGCATAGTGTCGTTTGGATACACATACCAATGTGGGAATGCATGCGGGTGTCGGAAGGTGGGACTATTCTGCTCTGCCATCTGTGCATTCTGCAGTGGAGAGTCACAAACACCTTCACACAGGATGAATCATCGGTCTGGTCTTGGTGCAATTGGTTTTGAATAAAAGAAGTTTGTTTATATCAGAGTATATCAGGCTGACTATGCCTATTATTTTATTATCTAGTGTCGTAATGAAACTATTGATATTTGAACCTTTATTCGCTTTTTCCATTTTAACATGAACAAAGTGTTCTGGTGACTCTATGATATTTTAACCGTGTTCATTGGTTAGAGCATGATTGAAAACCCAACCCTACATATATAGGTGTGTGTGTGTGTGTGTTTGTTTTTGTGTGTGTGTGTATGTGTGTGTGTGTGTGTGTGTGTGTGTGTGTGTGTGTGTGTGTGTGTGTGTGTGTGTGTGTGTGTGTGTGTGTGTGTGTGTGTGTGTGTGTGTGTGTGTGTGTGTGTGTGTGTGTGTGTGTGTGTGTGTGTGTGTGTGTGCCTTCTATCCCTAATTGCTTAGATGAGACAGCAGGTTTACCGAGTTGCAGCAGTTTCGGACGCCATCTTGAATTCTGCGGTTAGCTCAAGGAGGATTCTTGGGGACTCTTAGTATGTTACTTCAGACACTTCCAGGGAACTGTGGTGCAAAAGTAAGCTTTTTATTATCGACTTTTAGGTTTGACCCTAAAACTCCTGGACTACTTCTAATATCACCAACTCTGCTAACTGCGCCAGTTTTCAACGGCAGTTGAAGACCTATCTTTTCCGGCATGTGTATACCTGAGTGAACATTACATTTACCGGCATTACTTTCATTCAATTAATATATTAATATTATTTAAATCCATGTATTTTTTATTTAATTAATTGTTTAATTATTCAATTCCATGTATACTCTTAGTTGTAATGTCCTTGATTTAATTTATTATTTTAATTATTTAATTCATATAATTTAAATAAATTGTATTTAGTAACTGAATTATGTATTCTATATATACTTTTTATTCGTATTGCCTATATAATTAATTAATTTAACTATTTAATTCCATGTATATTCTTAGCTGTATTGTAATGTATTAAAGTGTTTGTATATATATATATATCTATATATTTATATATATATATATATATATATATATATATATATATATATATATATATATATATATATATATATATATATATATATATATATATATATATATATATACATATATACATATATAGATATACATATATATATTTATATATATATATATATATATATATATATATATATATATATATATATATATATATATATATATATATATATATATATATATATATATATATATATATATATATATATATATATATATATATATATATATCCACATGTCCATCCCATCCATCACTCATCCATCCATTATGTCATCCATCCCATCTTTCCCACCCATCCCATCCATCGCATCTATCACACTGCGTTCATAACATACACATCCTTCCCATCCAGAACAATCATCACGTCCATCCCGTCCATATATCACATCCACCTCGTATATCCGTCCCATCTGTGACATGCATCCGCTCCATCACTTCCACCGATCACGTCTATCCTGTCCATCACATCCCTCCATCACACCCAACCCACTCATCACGTCCATCCCTTTTATCCTCCATACACATCTCGATCATCCATACCATACTTCACATCCCATCCATCCCATACTTCACATCCCATCCATCCCATACGTCACATCCCATCCATCCCATACGTAACATCCCATCCATTCCATACCTCACATCCCATCCATCCCATACGTCAGATCCAATCCATCCCATACATCACATCCCATCCATCCCATACGTCACATCCCATCCATCCCATACATGAAATCGATCCCATACATCCCATGCATCACACCCATACCATACATCACTCTCACCACATCCATCTGACCAATCACACTCATCGCATCCATCCCATCCATCACATTGATCACGTCCATCCCGTCCAGCACCCATTCACCCAAACTTACATGTATCACATACATAACATCCATCAAGTCCATCACATTTATCCCATCCCAACCGTCCTATATATTATATGCATCCCATCCATCACATCGCATCCATCCCGTCCATCCTGTCCTTCACATCCACCACATCCATTACATTTATCACTTCCATTCCGTCCATCCATCCTATTCATCCCATCCATCACACCCACCCGTCCATCGCGTCAATCCATTCCATCTATCCATCCGATTCATGATATCCATACCATCCACATACATCACATCTATCAGATCCATCACATCCATCACACCCACCCACCCATCCCGTTCTTCCATCATGTCCATCTCGTCCATAACATCCATCTATCCCACATATTTCACTCATGTCCATACCGTCAATCCATCACACCCATCCCGTTCATCTATCCCATCCCATCCATCCCACACATCACGTCCATCCCGTTCATCCGTCCCATCAACCCCATCTACCCCCATCAGTCCCATCCGTTACATCACATCCATCCCATCCATGAGATCCATCAATCACATCCCCCATATCCATCAAAACCTTGACACAAACATTCCGCCCATCCATCACATTAATCCCAACCACCCATCACATCTATCCCGTACATCCATCAAATCAATCTCGTCCAAACAGTCCATCACATCCATTACATTCATAACATAGATTTCTTCCATCCAACACATCAATCACGTCCGTCCATCACATCCATCACATCCATCCCAACCATCCACCACATCCAACCCGTCCATCCTGTCCTTCACTGCCATCACATCCATTACATTAATCACATCCAGTCCTTCCATCCAGCACATCCATTCCGTCCACCCAACAACGATTGTCTTAATTTTAATTGTATATTCATATATTAGTTGTTATGTATTTTTGGCACTGACAACAAGAGATCACGTGTTCGAAGTGTTCTAAATACAAATATTACATTGGATTGTTCTCCTCAGGCAGGTTTCTCTTATTATTGAGGCAAGTAGAAGAATCATCTGACATGGTCATTTTCTACCGACGTTTACGCATTCACAAATCCCTTGACTAAGGCTGTCGTTGGAGCTCCTCTTGACTAAGGCTGTCGTTGGAGCTCCACTTCAGTCTCTCATGCTTTTCTTGCAATGTTTTTCCACCAACTCGGTGTGTTGTCGCCTTAAGACTCACTACAAAGCTCAGTCCAGCCCAGTACACTCCTCTATGTCATCGTCCCAACTCTTCTTCCACAGAAGTAGTCGCATACAAAGCTCAGTCCAGCCCAGTCCACTCCTCTATGTCATCGTCCCAACTCTTCTTCCACAGAAGTAGTCGCATGCAAAGCTCAGTCCAGCCCAGTACACTCCTCTATGTCATCGTCCCAACTCTTCTTCCACAGAAGTAGTCGCATGCAAAGCTCAGTCCAGCCCAGTACACTCCTCTATGTCATCGTCCCAACTCTTCTTCCACAGAAGTAGTCGCATACAAAG